>JANHFK010005301.1:9618-24077 GCA_036250565.1 Sibynophis collaris | reverse complement strand
ATTATTATTATTATTATTATTATTATTATTATTATTATTATTATTATTATTATTATTATTATTATTATTATGAAAAAGAAAATAAAGCCTAGTACCAACCTTGATCTCGTTTTCAGATCAATTCAGTCTCAAATTTGTTCTCAAATATATCTGAAAAGCAAAGGCCCTTTCACTGGGCTCTACTTGCCTCAATTCCTTGTCTTTCAATCTTTAAAAAATTCTTTTCTCCCAGCTATTTTTTCACATTCTTATTTTTGGGATGACTATTAACTCATTTCACAATTCTGCCACTTCCCTCACCATCTAGTCCCTAGGCTCTCAGTTTTTAGCTTTGTTATTTCTTGAATTATTCACCCAGGTCTTTCTAAATTACCCATGTCATTCTTTCGTTTCCTAGGGCTTACCCACATAAGATTTTTTCTTCTCTTACTCTTTTACTCTGCAGCAATGATACTGTAGACAGTCTATTCCTATCAGCTTCATCCTCTCATAAAACAGATTCACTGACATCCCAACAGTTCATTCAATTTGTAACGAAAGTTTTGCTTGGTTCATTAAAGTCCTCAAGGTACGACAGGTTAATGACTTTTCTAAGTTACAACAGACTCTTCAAAACCAACATACAACTCTGTTTCAAAGTCATGAATTCTGCGGTCATTTGCCCTTATGCAGTCATTTGCCCTTATGACCAACTGCAGAGATGCTGCAGCCAATTCAGCTATTTATTTCTGCTTTGTCCTACTGAAGCAGGCCCTCACGGATCCAAAAGTACGGTACTTCAAAGGGAGAGAGGGGGACAACCTGTTTCCCCTCCCCATCTCGGAAGAGCTATCTCAGATTTGAGGGAAAAGAGCTGAATGGAGGGAAAAGAGCTGCTTTGCTGGCGAATTAAACGTTTCTTTGCAAAGCACAGGACTTTCCCTGATCATGCTGCTCAGCCACTTCGTTGCTATGTTACACGGGTAGCTGGATTGAAAAAGATGTGGCTTGTGGAATTCTCCCATGTGGCTCAGCAAGAGAGGCCCGATCTCCTTCCCTTTCCCATTTCCTGAGTTCTGCAGGTGTTCACAAGGTAAGTGGGTGATTGTGAGAGCAGAGGAGGAGGCCCAAGTGCCTGTGGAGACCCCAACGGGTGGCAAGTAGCGCATATCAGGAGGTGGGGGACGGTCTTGGGAGACCCAAGGTATGTATTTGCATTAGGCCCTACAGGATCATCCTTGAGGTACCCATGCACACATAACAACCCATGCATTAGTTTAACAAACAGGTACTAACGGAGACAGTAATGGTCAAGCACCATTACTGCAGTAACTCAAGGATTACCTGTATACCTGCTGTATGCTGCCTTCATTTTTAAAAAAGAAAGAAAAGCTAATTTAAGCAATAAATCAAGCACACTGCACTTATTTAGTATAAATGCACTGTATTTAATTTCAGTGCCTGGTGCTGTATTAAATCATATTCCCATTTACATACAACATTTCCATCATTATAATGCAAGCAAATATAAGAAAATATAAGAATACTTAGGGCCCAACATAAATGAATACACTGTAGTCATAATTAAAGTGGATTTATTGACACCAATTAAACTTAAGTGAAAAGTTACTAAATAAAACCACATTGATTGCAGTGTGAAATATACCTAAGCCTGAACCTAATCCACTATTTAAAAGAAAATATTAAAGACTGCTAAGAAAGGTGATACATCATTCATAGAAATTACATCTAGGAGAAAATAAAAGCTTTCATTCAAATGTATATAATGAATATGTATATTCATTCACATGTATATAAGATACACAATGCTGCTCTTAAAGTTGCTTGCTTAAAAAGATAGGTTGATAACTATACTCCTCTTTTTAAAGTTTCTAGTTCCATTGGACCAAACATTACTCCATAGTTTTCACTGCAAAAGGAAAATGACAATGGATAGCAATTATCCAAATGAACACCATTCTCAGTACAAAATACATTCTTATGCTCATTAGCTTAGAGCTATGCCTCTACATATAATTAAGAATGTATTATTATTATTTACAGGTAGAAGCTCTTTTTTAATTAGGCATTTAAAAATATGAAATGCTGCATTATATCATAGCCTATTTAGTCTATCTTTCTGTTCTCAACCGGATGTCTACTGGAAATCTACAATCAGAACATGAATTAAAGAGGATTTCACATGTATGTTTTCCTGGCATTATGCTACATTATTGAAAGGAATATACAGTATTGCAATTAGAAAATTTTCCCAGCTTCTACATTTTGAATTAATATTTTCATCAAACCATCCACCTGAGATCTCTTTTCTAGTCAATCACCATCAGAGTCACAAATACAAAGTTAGGATTTCATTTTGTTTTAATAATGTATTAGTTGTTGTTGTTTTAAAATTGCATTTGCTTTATTAATGCTGACTCTCTACTTTAGTGAGATTTATAACTCTGTTTTCCTTCGTTGTTGTAGTCACCCTATTAATCATTTGATGTCATTAACAACCATGCCTAAATCATAACTCCTCACCAGACCATTCATACTCAAGTCGCACCAATTACAATATAGTTCTTTAGTAAAATACTATATTTAATCTACTTACTTCAAGAGGATTCCTATATTCCTGTTCTTCATTTCTGTTCTTTTACCAGTTATAGTTTTCTAATTTTTATCCCATGACTACTAAATTTGTTATGTAGTAAAAATCACAGTCCTTTGGAAAGCTACGTAAAGCAATGTTCTATTGAGTCACCTCTTCCATAAATTGTTGATATTTTCAAAAGATTTTGAGAGATAGGATTTTTACCTTTCTTTACTTTCAGCAAAGGTTATCCCTCTATATGGTTGTAATTTTCTATCAGCTTTATTGAACATCTATTAAGTTAACCAACCTGTATTCCTTCCTTGGAGCAGCCATATTTCCCCTGATACAATGAATAGCAATACCAGATTTATATACCACTTCATAGTGCTTTACAGCACCCACTAAGTGGTTTACAGAGTCAGCATATTGGCTCCATAACAATCTGGGTTCTCATTTTCAATATGTTCAACTACAGGTAGTCCTGAACTTACAACCAGAATTGAGCCCAAAATTTATGCTACTAAATAAGAAATTTGTTAAGTGAGTTTTGCCCCATTTTACGACTTATCTTGCCACATTTGTTAAGTGAACCACTGTGCTTGTTAAATTAGTAACCCAGTTATTAAGTGAATTTGGTTTCCCCAAATTGACTTTGCTTGCCAAGAAGGTCGCAAAAGGGGATCACATGACCCAGGGACACTGCAACTGTCATAAATGTGAGTCAGTTGTCAAGCATCGGAATGTAAATCACGTGACCATGAGGATGCTGCAAAGTTATGTCTGGAAAATGGTCATAAGTCACTTTTTTCAGTGGCATTGTAACTTGAAATAATCACTAAGGGAACTGTTGTAAGTCAAGGACTACCTGTATACTTTTTGTGCTTAAAAGACACAAGATCAACATATTTTTAGAAATTGGTTTCATTAGTATAAAACCCAATTTTGGAGGTATGATGTAAAGGTATATTATATATTAAAAGTTATTGAACTAAGCAGTGTCTCTGATGACTGGATGGAAAGCCATTCAGGTATACCATTTGCATAACTGCATTCCTCAAAAGAATAATGGAATATAGACAAAATATACCATATGAGTACAGAAGCTAATATTAAGTCTACATTTTTTTACTGTTTGCTTAGCATTCAATAAGCTTTGCAACATAAGTATTGAACAAACTAGGCATTCTGAAATTTCAAAGAAATCTTGTGTGTCTAAGACAAGGCAGAATTTATATGATAATGAATATGGTCTTACATTTTCCTGCAATAATCATTACATGATTACATATTGTTTTAGATGCATAATATTATAATTTCAAGCGTTATATTTCTCTGATACCTTTTTACACTATAGATTCCTTTCCATGAAAACCATCATAGTTAGAGGCAAATAGTTTCTGGCAGCAAGCACTAAAGGCAATATTTATTGCAACTGGATTTAGTGAAGCAGCCAATGATAATAGATCCAAGTCATAGTAAATGTCATGTGACTTCTACTTACAGAAATCCTGCTTAGTTTCTAGAAAAAAGCCCTTGGAAACTATAAAACACATTAAGGTGATAGAAAACAAGGGTTGATTGCCAGATAATAAAATGTATACACTCTCCGGCAGAATTAGTGGTTAAATTTAAATATTAAAAGATAAAATTATTGCACAAACTGCTTACATGAAGATAGCTAACAACCACATACATTTAAAATGTGCATTGAGATTTCTCAGTTAGGATAAAAAACATTTTGCCAAGGAAAAATATCAAACAGGGTGAAGGAAGGGTTAACATATAAAAGTTATTCCTGCATCATTCAAAGTTCTTCAAATTAAAAACTGTATCTAAAATCTCTTAGAGACAAGATCACTTACAAATTAGAAAACAGAGGAAATGACTTGTATAATATACAGGACTATAAAGAATACATACAAGCTTGCACTCAATATCCAGCACAAAATCCAAACATTTGTCTACCAGTTTCATCAGCAAAATAAAACAAAATAACCAATTAAAGCTAAACAACTGAAAGAAATACAGAAGCTCAGAGAAGGAGAGATAAGTTGCATTATTTGAACTGTAGTGTTTACTGCTACAGAACATCTCCACCGTAATTCCCTCTGCAAATTAAACTAAAGGAGTTGACATTTGCCTGGCTAAAGGTTATATTATATTGGTTCCCAAGACATCTAAGGCCAGCAGATATATTACATTTGTTCTGTGATTCAACTTTACAATTCAGATTTTCGATTTTCATTTCTGACTTTATTTTCAGAGTATGAAATTATATTTATACATTTCCAACTGCCACTCCCCCATACATTTACAGTGAGCAAATCTCTATATATTTAGTTATTTTAAAAACCTTCCTTGATGCTATATATCATCCATCTGTGTAAAGACGTATAGTATTTAATTCAAGAGCTTTATATTTGAGTAGTTGTGTATCAGACTACACCATGAGCTAAATGGTACTTAAGTCCTGAGACAAATTATAGATCTTTCCTAATGAAGCCTTAAGTTATGTCTGCAACTGATTCTAATTCCCTCTTGTCATTTAGTTCTATCCAGATAACAATTCTAGGGTCTTAAACATTAAGAATATAATATTAAACAAGGTGAAAGGGAAGATACCGGTAGGTCTTTATCCTTTCTCATAGCATTAATCAGATCAGCATGTACAAGTTTGGATAAATAAAAATGCATCTGCTGATACTTTTTAACTATATCCAAATAGACTTACATGTTTGAATATACAGTGCTTTGTAAAAAAAGGTGTCAGTTGCTACATAACTACATCTACTACTTTTCCTGCTTCTATTGCACTGCAAACTCCATAAGCTATCACAATCTATTAACTATCACACCAACAAAAGATGTCCAGAGCTGGAAAAAGTCATTTTAAAATGACTCAAGAGTGCACTGCCAAATTCTACTAGATCATACCGAAAACTCCACAGCCTGAAGTTTGAAAAAAATGAGGAAAGCTGGAGGACGAAGTATCGATGTGTTTTTAATGTGAGTAGTTGTGAAATGGACTACGGCTGGGAATTGAGGAATTTGATTCTTATTTACAAATCTTTGCAGGCGGATTTGCCTTTGCCGTTCTTCACAGAAACCCAAGAAACATGCCCAGAGAACATAATTTGGGTCCTAAGAATGGAATCTGGCATCCAAGCAGGCCCACCTAAATTCAGCATAATCCCTCAGATTTAGATTACTTGCTTTATCCTAACCCTGCCTCTAGGAATATCCCCTCTCTGCTAAAGACAGGAAATCTAATAAGTTTGTCCGGCTCAAAGCTGCGACCTCCCCCGACCTCTTAAAATAACATCCACAAAAAGAAAGAAGTGAAATGAAGTAACCACCCTCGGAAAAGAAGCCCAGGCATTCAGTGGCGGCGTCGCCGGCTGTCAGGAAAGGAAGTGTCTCCGTAGCCAGAGAATTGCAGTGACTAAACCCAACACCCAAGTTACCGGGTGGGGAAGGCAAAAAAAAGAGAGAGAGAGAAATGCCCACACATGGCTTTTACATGAAGAGATGGAGAATAGCAACTGTCGCTAGTGCTGCTGTTGCTCGCCCGCCCCCTCCCCCCCTCAACTCACGAGTGGGCAGCAATGGGGAAAGCATCCAGTGCCCCCCCTCCCAAACTCGGAGGAGGTACTCCTTTCTCTGCTCTTAGTCATCCCCAAGAAAGCCAAAAAGACTGCGCCGCCGCGTCTCGAGCCCATCCTCTCTGGAGCTTCGGAACCAAGAGCCAGTTTGAGAGGAAGCCAAGCGAGCACCCTTCAGCTCGCCAACCCGTGAAAAGCCAAAGCCAAAGGCAGGGGCGGGGCGGGCTTGTCCACCCCCACCCTCCACCCCTGCTCCCAAAGAGGGAGACACTAGTTGATTTCTGGCGGCTCCAGGCAAGACTCGAAAGTGTAACAAGTCTGGCGCAGTCCGGTCCACTCCTGCCGCCGCTGCTTCGGCCACAGTTCCCCAGGAGTTGGGGCAGTCCGGGCTGCGCGAAGCGGGGCAGGAAGACCGGGTTTACCCCGGGCGATCCAGACCAGAGGGTGGCATGGCTTCTTTTCCTAGCCACGCCACCCAGCTGGCGGTTCTCTCTCACCTCCTTGAGCTCCTTGGCCACGTCCTTCAGGTCCCCCAGGACTAATTCCAAATCGTCCACGATTATCTTGATCTGTTCCTTCACCCTGGCTTTGGAAGCAGGCGGCACCCCTTCGGCTGGAGAGGACACGGACGAGGAGGTGGCGGAGGAGGAGGATGTGGTCCCCTTAGACTTGGCTGACATTCTTTGGGGGAGCGCCGGGAAGGGAGGGGGGGAAGGACGGCAGGCAAGTCAGGAGAACAGACTTGCCACGAGCGATGGACGACACTCCCGGTCCCCGTCCCTCTTTCGAGACCCGGAGCTGCTGCTGCTGCTGCAGCCGCTGCCTCTGCTCTGCCTGCACATCTTGGGCTCCGGTCCCCGGGGCGGTGCGCTCCCGGCGCGCGCCGGCACTGCCATCAACTGCACTGAGCGAAGGAGCCCCGGCTGCAGGCAGGCGAGCAGACGAGAGGGCGTTGCGCCTGCGCTGGTCTCCCTCCCCCTCCACCCCTCACACAGATATGCAGACACGCAGGGCGCTCCGCTCGCCCAGGGCTCCGGAAAGAGGCGGGCGGGCGAGCGAGCGAGCGCTGGCGGCCCGCGTGGTTATTCTCAAAGCCCCCGCCACATGGTGCGCTAAAACTCACAATTCGCTCCAATCCTTCGGACCGGCTGAAGGAGAATATAGAGAGGGAGGAGAGTCGCTTTTTTGCAAACTTTATCCCCGCCCTGAACCTTACAAAAAAAAGAAGAAGAAGAAAAAAAAACCCCGCTAGAAACGCCCCTCCCCCGGGATGGTTTGGCCCAGACTCTGGAAAGGCGTCAGGAAAATGTTTATTTTCTCTTGTGACTGCGGCGGGAAAGAGGTGTAAGTGCGTAAGAGCCAGAGGAGGCGGGGAAAGAAGGTGGGGATAATTTTTCCACAAGACTCGCTTTTTCTCCCACCCACCCCCTTCTCCTCTCCTCCCCTCCCCGGAATGATTCCCCATTTGCTTGGCAGGGCGCAGTCCCCAATTCCATCAGAAAGCGCGTACGAAAGGCGGGAAGACACTTCGGAGCAGCCCTTGCGTCGCGTCGGTTGTTTATTTGGGGTGCGGGGGGGGGGAAGCTCCCCGCGTCAATCAAGAAGCAAAATTGACGAGGAGATTGTTGCCTTTCGTTGCTCGGGATAAATGGGCTTGTTTTTAACTCACATCGTCGCCTTTTATTTATTTTTTTATTTTATTTTTTTAAAAGAACCGTTCTCTTGAAATGGGCGGCGGATGGCGGTGTGCTCCGGGGCGCGTGCCACGCGGTGCCTTTTGGCGAGGGAAAGAAATGCGCCTAAACTTCTCGAATGAGACCTTTATGACGATGCTTGATTTCTGCTGAACAGAGAAGGAGTGTGTTAATACTAAATTATGACATAGCAGCTACTAGGATTCAATTACCTTTATTGCAGCGAGAGGGAGGGAGAGAGAGAGAGAGAGAGAGGGAAGGAATCCCTTGGAATGTAACATTGTGAAATGATTTTATAGGAACGGGTCGTAATAAATAAGAAAGACAAACTGGGCAGGCTAGCAGCCGTTCAGTCGGTTTCGGATTTAATAAAGAGATTGTATAAAAGACATTTGTTACGGACCTCCTGATCCAATAAGGCAGTTGAACCGGGATCAAACGGAATAACACGGGAAACCAACTGGATTGTTAATAGAAAATTAGAACAAAATGTATACAATATAACGATTATACATAAAATTGTTGATTAAAAACGATGTTAAGTTATTCAACAAGTTAAACTCTAGTCCAGGTAGTGTGTGAGTTGTCAATAGGATGCCTTTAAGACAAACACCTGAAGTGGTTTATAAATCTTGCAGAAGCAAAACAGAAATATATTAGGGACTAATTGCAACAAGTGAGCCAAAGAAACAAACAAAAAACGTACCTGCCTTAAGAACTGAGCCACAAAAACTGAAGAGTTCAGTGTTGCAAAACTGTATTGACAAATGATAACTGCCTTTTTTTCAGCACTCTTAATACATAGGCGAGGAAGGACAATTGCCTTATTTATTATGCAGATTCAATTTGTGACCATCTAATTATAATATATTTTCTCATATTGTCTCTAACAGGATACATGTGATTTACTCAGGAAATTTATCATAAATGTTTTAAGCTTTACCTAAGTTTCTAGTAAATCCACTATTTTCAAGTAAAAAATTCTATGTGGTTGAGTAATCCAAAGCAATATACAATGATTTCTGAGGAGTGAAAAACATAAAATTATTAATGATCAAAACAAACATTTTATTGTTGTGGTTGTTTTATTATAGACAGGTTGTGGAGACCATCCTTACAATGGTTAGTAATAATATTCACTGAAAAATCTACTTCCGCTATTCTGTTGGAAATTTAAAATTGTATATTTTGGTTCTTAATTCATCATAGTTTCTGTATGTTTCCTATTTTCAAGATATTTCATGTATTTGCACTCATCAATAATGTCTTCTTTAAATATCTTTACACTCATTCTGCTTTGCTTCCACATTCTAAAATTAGTCAATGTGTTGTTTTTTTAACTCAAGGCAATCTGTTAGATATCTTTATCTAAGCACAGAAGGTACAGGGGGAACCACGTAATCATATCCATCTATAGTTACATTTACAAGTTAATCTCACAATTTGTTTGTCATATTTAGGTACTGCATAATTTTAAAAAACTTCCTGAACTTAAATCAGCAATTAAAAAATAATAATTTATAACAGTTGAGCCTTCATTACATAAAATGTATGAAATGAATAAGGGAAAAAAACTAATAAAAAGAAAAGACCAGATGAAGTAAAGATCGCTGCATGTCCAGCTCAACTTAAAAAGGCTGAGCTTGACATTAATGCCACCATGAATTCTAGAGATGCTTTAGAAGTCATAGAAGTGAGCATGCTGAGCAAAGACTGATGAGTAACTTGGAAAGGGGAAAGCGTAAAAAGCATTGTACAGTCAACAAAGAAATCTTAGATAAGCAAAGTATAGCAGCAACGGGGATTTCAGTCATCTGTTCAGTCACCTGAATTGGGAAGAGAGGATGTTATCTCTTCTCCCATGGCTCAACATCATATTTTCAAGCATCTTCTAAATACATCCACCACTCTGGGAAATCCTCATATACAAGTAATTGTTTTTTCCTGCTGTTACTGTCCAAGCAAAAGCTGAGACAGCAGGCACTTAAAAATATCTCGAGTCTGCTAAAAAAATAGTTGTCCTTGAGTTGGAAGCTGTGCATCTAGATTTTGTTTCATTTAGTTAATGAAAGCACGCTAAAGGGCAAGCAGCCATACTGAAAGAAGAGAAACAGGTTGTCCAAATTGTAGCATAGAGCTAATGCATTCAAGAACACAATAAGACCAGAATACTGTATGGCATTCTTGAGTTGCTAGGTAAAGTGGAAGTAGCAGAGATATGTCTTGATTCTGTATTCATGGATCACAGTGATGCTCTTGATGAGATAGTTCTGGGGACTATCACTTCCCAAGTCCAGTAATGGCTACCGAAGATCCTGGCCCACCCCAGTAGATTGGTCAAATTATTTTAGCGATAACATCATTTGGGAAACAACTTTCCTAACAGTTCTTGAGCCATATGCAGCACTTCATGGTTCTCACCATGTGTATGCCTGATCTTTTCATGTAGCTAGCAATGGGGGAGCTTGTGATTTTGCAAATTGAGAAGTTCAAAATTTTACCCAAAAGTACACAATTTGATGGAAAATCTTATATGCTACATGAAACCCATATCCATCTCAACTTCCTGATAAAATGACTAGGATAAGGCAAGCGGAAATGATCAAAGCGGATTTGACTAAATTGCACTGAATCAGACAGACTGGAATCTCAATATAATATATTAATTTAATAAAGATAACTTTCATGTAGAGACTGGGGAACTCCCTTAAGATAGCACACTTCTCTCCATGCTGTGGGGCCTGCACAGCATGTTGAAGGGAGGTGCTACTGGCCAGAGAGGACTTGCACTAATAGGTTTTGCTAACCTTGAAATCTTCAGCCCACGATGTCTTTTGACTGAGAAATAGCTGTACAAAAGAATAGGTGCCTACAGTCATAAACTACAAAGGAGACCACCAGCAGACCACCTATTCTTTAACATTTTTACCCATTTTATCCAAAGAAACCTGCCAAAAGGAGACATGATCAACTGACTTTGTTAAATCAGGTTCAGTCTCTTCAAGTCAGAGAATGAGAAAGCTTTTCACAGACATAAAGCAACTGTGTCAGTGCCAAAGATGCAGGTCATTCATGGCTAAAAATAAGTTGGAGCCTAAGCCCAGGGGTACTGAGGGGACTGGCAAGCCGTGTCTACTATATAAGAAAACATATCCACTTAACACGAGGATTTAGATAGAGATGAAAACTTTGCTGTACAATTATCATACTTGGGTTTGATGATGTGCCCCTACAAGCCATTCCACCAGAGGTGGAAATAAAGTACAATGACTGTAGCAATGAAAGTTACATGTCTGCTCTCTGTTCAGACTCATGAAAATAGAATATCACCCCATCTGCAGACTGTAATTGGGTTTGGAACTGTCTCGGTAAGTAACGTGACCATAAGGTGTGATGTCACACAACCATATTGACTTACAATGACAGTTCCAGCTACTAGGTGAATCCCAAAAGATTGCAATATCCCATGATAACATGACCATCATTTGCAAACTTCTGCCATCTTTCCCATTTACTTTGTGGTCAAAAGCCAGCAGTGAAGGTTGCAAATATTACCATGGGATGCTGCAATGTAATTGCGAGCCAGTTGCAAAGTGCCCAAATCACAATCACATGACAGATAGTGTGATAGCCACAACTACTTTTATACCATAGCATTTGTAGCATTTTTAACTATCTCCTCATCTAAAGCAGCCAGCAGCTTTTGTGATCTGGAAAAGAAAACTATTGCATTATATCCACATGCTATGTGTAAGTCAAAACCCCTGTTGTTTGTCTTCCCTATAACTTAATAAAACTTATCCTGGACATTAAGAAAAAAATGTGATGATATAAGTTAAATCCTGCATGATCAGCCAAATTTTAGAACCCTATTTCATGATTTAACATCATTAACAGTAATCCCTGTAAAATCAAATTTCTACACATTATTACCGATGAATGAAAACTCTAATTTCAAAGGAGTAAAGGGGCTATAAATTGATTATAGAAACTACAGTTTAAATGTAGTTTGTAGACTGATTACTAAGTTCATATATTATGCCAGAATCAGCCCAAATTATACAATGGCTTAACATGAGTAAATTTAGCAAATAAGTGTTATATAAACCATAAGAATTCCAAACTGGAATTCCCTATTTCCATTTTGCAAATGGAGAATAACGTTTGGAAAAGTAAATAATTTTTGAAATTCACATGAGATACTTGACTAAGTGGATTATTATGAATTAATGTTAGGTTGATCCTATCAATTTATAGCCCTTTACTCCTTTGAAATTAAGAGTTTTCATTCATCAGTAATAATGTGTAGAAATTTGATTTTACAAGGATTATTGTTAATGATGTTAAATCATTATTTATTTATTTTATTTATTTTATTCGATTTTTAAACCGCCCTTTTCCTTTGCAGGACTCAGGGCGGTTTCCAGTCGATATTAAAAAACATACATACAAAATTTAAAAGCAATTAAAAAATAATTAAACCTGACTGAGTCTATCCCTTAAAAACCCACATTAAAACCCAAAGCCCTAATTACGTTAAAAAACCCTTATTCAAATAAACCCAAGCGAGGAGATTTTCCTTCGCAGGACTCAGGGCGGTGCACAATCAGATTAAAATACATGTATACAAAAATGAAAAGCATAATTAATTAGTTGGCGGGAACCCTTTGCCAACATGGTTAATTTATTTTTATTTCTTTGCGTATTAAATCGATATGCTTGCCCATCTCACCCTAAAAAACGAGTCTGGGCAGCTTTCATTTCATCTCTCTCCCCATCCTACAGAAAAATCTCCCTTCTGGCCATCCAGCCAAATGTTTTCCACCTTCACGTCCTCTGCTGCTTTCCTTTCCAGTTCGCTTGGATAGAGAAGCATTTCGGACACAAATTTTTGGACCGCGTGATTCTCACCCGGGATAAGACGGTCGTCTCTGGACATGTGCTGATTGATGACAGGCCTGATATCGTAGGTAAGGTGGGGAGGGTTGGTGCTGGGGGAGGGCGGGCCCATGATTTGCACCATGTTGGAGAAACGCAACTCACATCTTCACCGGCCCTCTTGCCTTTCCCTCCCAGGAGTTGAACGGGCTCCCACCTGGGAGCATGTGCTTTTCACCGCCTGCCACAACAAACACCTGCACCTCCCGGCTTCTTGCCACCGGTTGCATTCATGGGCTGATGACTGGAAGGCCATCTTGGAAAGCAAGCGGGTTTGCTGAAGCTTGAAGAGTTCTCAGCAAGGCCAGCCAAGAGCACGTCTGGTTGCCTGAAGGCTATCTTCTTGAGTTGCTGGCCTGAAGAAGAAGAAGAAGAAGAAGAAGAAGAAGAAGGTACCTGTTACCTTCCTTGGGTCTGGGCTGGCATGTCAAGAGGAAGAGCTGTGGCCTCTGGTTGGCAGCTGGTTTCGGCAGCTAAAGGAAGACCTTTGGTTTCTACAGGAGTGGTGTTGGCCAAGACGTCCAACTGTGTTGAAGGCCTCTCATTGAGTAGATCAACTCAGGATGGTTTCCCATCCCTCTTCAAGTTTCTGTGGGGTCTTCGTCATTCAAGATGATGGCCATCCTCATCTTTGGCCTCCGATGGATGGACATTGAGCTTCTGGAACTCAAATGACCCTTGTTGCAATGGACGTGAAAGAAATATTCCAGGTGGCCTCCTGACCTCATGTGCCCAGCCACAATCTCTCAGGCACGGGCGAGTTTGCTGCACCGATTCAACCGAAGGATCCTTTGATTTCAGAGCTTTCTAAAATCCAGGGAGCATTGGGGTCAAAAAAATCAAGATGGATCTGTAACTGGGAGGACGAATCCATGCATAATGTTGCACATAATACAGAAAAGTCTTCGATTCCCTGTTGTAGTTTCCATCCTGACTTTTTGGTCATTCCAGGGGACGTCTGAATGTTTTCCCAGAGTAAACAGGGTGTTGTTCCTAAGGATTTATTTGTGGACAGCGTGGGAAGCAACCTCAGAACTGGCCAAAGAGGCCGGACTGGGAAGAAAAAAAGCATTCTGAAGTTCTACAGAACAATTGCATCTCGGTGGGGTGCTTCGTTCTCTTTGAGCGTAGGAGTTTTTTTTGCAGACGTTTCATTACCCAACTAGGGAATATCATCAGTGTTAGAAGGGAGTGGTGGAAACTTGTAGCATTGATGATGTTTCCTAGTTGGGTCACAAGAAAACCATCATGGATGCAAGAAAACCATCAAGCTCAGAGAACCCCCAAAACCTCACTCATCCCCAAGCTACAAATATTCTGTCCTATCTCTGAAATGAGACCCTTTGTACATCCCTAACTTCTACCTGGATGGATTCTACTCTCCATCCTTCAGGTAAGAGATTGACTTTGGGGCAATACACATCTGTTCATATCTTCATGTGGAACCTTCGCATCTTCTCTAGAAGATTCTAATCTTGGCCTACTCGTTTTCCTTTCTCTGAGCCACGCTGGCACAGTGGTTAGAGTGCAGTATTGCAGGCTCCTTCTGCTGACTGCCGGCTGCCTGCAATTTGGCAGTTCGAATCTCCCCAGGCTCAAGGTTGACTCAGCCTTCCATCCTTCTGAGGTGGGTAAAATGAGGAGCCA
>JANHFK010005297.1:3910-13966 GCA_036250565.1 Sibynophis collaris | reverse complement strand
TCTTTCTTTCTTTCTTTCTTTCTTTCTTTCTTTCTTTCCTTCCTTCCTTCCTTCCTTCCTTCCTTCCTTCCTTCCTTTTCCCCCTCTCTTTCTCTCTCTTCCCCTCCCCTCCCTTTCCGTCCTGCTTTCTTATCGCCACCCAACTGTTGCTCTGGCCAGCAAGGAAAATTAAAAGTAAAATTAAAAAGTCTAATAATACAAAGCTGCCAAGAATAAATCATTTGTATTTTATTTATTAACTTTATATGCTACCATCTCCCTGTCAGGCGACTCTTGTCTCTCTCAGGCTGAGGGCTTGTATAGCAGCCACTCTCCGGCTTCTTCCCCTTGAGAATAGTGGCACGGGTCTCTTGTTGGGAGAGGGATCAGAAATGGATCACCCCTTATTCCTTTCTGGGTGCTGTTGCCTGGGATCCTGTAGAGAAGCCAGAGCTTGTTTTTAGACTCCTTTCCCTTTGGTTCATGCTGATCATTAACATTCAGTGCAAAGAGATAATGAGAGTCCTTGGACGAGGATTCTACTGCTTACGACTTCGACTTAACGGCCGCAATTGAGCCCCAAATTTCTGTTGCTTTAAGCGAGAAGATTGTTAAGTGAGTTTTGCCCCATTTCTTGCCGCAACTGGTTAAATGAATCACTGCAGTTCTTAAGTTACTCTCACGGTTGTAAAGTGAATCTGGTTTCCCCATAAACTTCGCTTGTCAGAAGTTCATAACATGACCCTGGGACAGTGCAACCGTCATAAATATGTGTCAGTGGCCAAGTATCTGAACATTGATCACGTGACCATGGGGACGCTGCAATGGTGGTAAGTGTGAAAAACACGTCATAAGTCACTTTTTTCAGTGCCGTTGTAACTTCAAGCAGTCGCTAAATGAACTGTTGTAACTTGAGGTCTACCTGTATTGAGCCACTAGGGGAATGAGGAAAACCACAGCATACAAATAAGCTGGTTCCATCATATATTTGAGAGAGAGAGCACAAAATATTTATTAGATGATAAATAAAAACCTTAGAGGTGCAGTGGCAATATCCTGGATCCTATTTAAGTCCTGTTTTATCATTCAGGCTGTACAGGTAGTCCTCGGCTTATGGCCACAATTGAGCCCAAAATTTCTGTTGTTAAGTGAGATGTTTGTTAAGTGAGTTTTGCCCCCATTTTACGACCTTCCTTGCTTCAGTTTTAAGTGAATCACTGCAGTTGACAAGTTAGTAACCCGTTTGTTAAGTGAATCTGTTTGTCCACATTGACTTTATGGTCGCTAAATGAACTGTTGTAAGCCGAGGACTACCTGTATCTGCTTTTGGATTCAGAACTTGCACTGAAAATGGTCCCTAATTGAGCAAGAATATTGTTGCTCTTATCATTTCTCCTGCACAACTGCGGAACTGCTTGCAAACTGTGCTTGCCTGGTTCTTACAGCCAAGCTATCAATGCATTGATTGAAGAGATGGGGGGTGGGGGGTGTTGTTATCAGCCAGCTTGTCACAGAACCCGACACCCGCAGAGCTGTGATTTAATGGGAATATTTCTCTGGATGAACCAAACATCTGTTTCTCATAGCTTTTTTGCATCCTTTTCTTTTTGTTTCAGCGAATCCTGGAACCCGATGACTTCCTGGATGATCTGGATGATGAAGATTACGAGGAAGACACTCCAAAACGAAGAGGCAAAGGAAAGGCCAAGGTAGGGGGGTTATATTTCAACTTCTGTGTGCTCATTGAATCTTACATAAGCTTCTTTAGTGCAGAGTAAAGAGGGCCTCTGAACACTTTAGGCAAGGAATAGAAGAGAGGGACCTGGGAGAACCTATACCATCTCAGACAAGTGACTGTCCAATCTCTTCTTAAAAACCTCCAGTGATGGCTCGCCCACGACTTCTGGTGGCAAGCTGTTCCACTGATAAATCGTCCTCACTTTTAGGAAGTTTCTCCTCAGTTCCAGATTGTTTCTTTCTTTCATTAGTTTCCGTCCATTGTTTCTTGTCATGCTTTCTGGTGCTTTGGAAAATAAATTGACTCCCTCTTCTTTGTGGCAGCCCCTCAATACCGGAATACTGCTATCATGTCATCCCTAATTCTTCTTTTCTTTAGACTAGCCAAACCCAAATCCTGCAACCGTTGTTCATATGTTTTAGTCTCCAGGCCTTTGATCATCTTAGTTGCTCTTCTCTGAACTTTTTCCAAAGTCTCAACATTTTTTTTTTGTAGTATGGTGACCAAAATTGGTTGCAGTATTCCAGATGTGGTCTTACTAGAATTCTAGGAGATATCTAAAGTGTCCCAAAATATGCTAGGAAGGCAGGTATTTTAGAGTAGAAGCCATTAGCTGGGTGCAGGTGTTACTCTGAGCATATAAAAATCAAAATTCTGAGAGTCTTGGTTAATCCAAGTAATTATTACCTTCCATCTGAAAAAGATCTTTGAGTGGTTTAGAGAAATGAATAAATATTTTAAGATAGTTACAAACATCTTTCACTGGGTGGCAGCCTTGGTCTTCATATTTTCTTAGTGTGATTAGCAGAAATAACCACCTACGTGCAAGTAGTCCTTGCTTTTAATGCTAATTGGGACTGACAGCTCTGCCCCTAAGCAAAGTGGTCGCTATGTGAGGAAATCTCATGACCATAACTCTGCTTTCTGACTGAAAACAGGCAAGACAGTTCGGTTTCATATCTTCATCTTTTGTTGGCCTCCTAACCCTTCCATTTGGAATGCTCAAATGCTTGCTCTTACTGTCTTGTACCCATTGAAGGCAATGTGATTGCATTGGCAGCCTGGGCCTGAGAGCCGTGGGCATGCTACACAAACAGCTTCTTCTAGTGCCGTATCTGTCATCGGATGTTGGCGATCCTATTTTTATCAGCAGCCACACAAAAAAGTGCTGCTGAGTTTTGTCCAAACCCCAGTCCCTTAGATTTTGCAGCCATGATGTTCTTCTTCTATCTGGACCTCATTTTGCCTTTAATCTTTCCTTGGAGGATTAAGTGAAGTATTCCGTATTTTTCTGGGTGTCGCATCACAAATATTCTAACTTTTGCTTTTTTAAGGTTTTGATGATTTCCTTTGGCTTTCCCAGGCGGCTTCTCACCTACTCATTTCTGATTTTGTCAACCCAGCGTATTTGTAAAACTCCCTGTAAATCCACATTTCAAATGCTTCTAGTCTCTGTCCGAGACCAACTCTCCGCTCCGTAGAGCAGGATGGAAAAGATGTAACATCTGACAAGCCTCATTTTCAGTCTTAGGCTTATGTCACGCCTGGAGAAGACCAAACAGCTTAGTCTCTTCAAATCCCTTCTCTCCAATCTCTCCACTCTGCGTGGGGGGAGGGAGAACCACAAATCAGATACAGTACAATGCAAACTAACTGGAAGAATGCGGTTCCATCTTAGATTTTACTGTTTCCTCCAAACCCAGAAAGAAAGCATACCCGTGCATCTACCTTCATTTTTTAAAAAAAATAATTAATTTCCCTATAGGGTAAAGGAGTTGGGAGCGCTCGGAAAAAGTTGGATGCTGCCATTTTGGAAGACAGAGATAAACCTTACGCATGTGACAGTGAGTAAGAAGGCGAGCCGGTTTACAGTAAACAGCTTCTCGATTTTACTGGTGTATAAGCCAGGAGTAGCTCCTGGTAGGATGGGCTTGCGTGGGATTGCCCTGATGGGGGTCTCCTGGGAAGATGTGCCATAAGTTGGCTACACCCACCTCCTTTTACTTGGCCCCCCTGTTAATCATGCACTGGGCCGAGAACTGTTTGGGATGAGTCAAAATATATAATTTAACGCTCAATGTAAAGGGGGGGTAACATTTCTTTACCCAACTTAAAAAAAAATGGCAGTTTTGCCCAATGAAGAGGTTTTTTTCAGTTTTGCCCGATGAGGAGTTCAGTGAGACGCAGAGACACGCAGCATTGGCTACTTCTCTGCTGCCTGAAATTGGCTGCCCTTAAGAGAGCATCTTGGAAACAGATTCACTTCTGATTTGGGGGTCTTCGCTGTGCCTTTCTCTGTCCCACCAGTGGGATTCTGGGAAAAGCTCTCACCCATTTCTTCTGGCGGATCCTGGGATTGGATCTCACTCACACACACACAGCAAAGGGAGGAGAAGCTGTCTTACCCTAAGCTTTTCTTCTTCTTTTTTTTTGATAGTCTCATTTATATCTTGTTGCACCTCACACGCAGACCCCAGATTTTTATGGTAGACAGCGTCTCCTTTGGCTCCACATTTCACAACTGTTTGATCTTTGACCTGTTCCCTGCACACCGATTTGCAAAAAAAAAAAAAAAAAAGGAAAAAAATGCCCATGAAACCTTGGTGATTAATGGAAAAGTTGGGAGTGAAGGGCGATTGGCAAGACCTTTCCAAAGGGCAAATCATGAGTTCCTGAAATTTCTTTTCTTTTCTCTCCTCCTTTACTCTCCTGTAAGAATTTTATACTGCCCCTCTTAATTTGAAATAACACCAGTTGACTTTTTATTTTTCTCTCCTCCTTTTTTAATCGCTCTGTACAGCTGACTTGTGTGCATGTTATGTGCGTGACCTTACAGACTGCCTTCACCTTTCTCTCATTCTCTTTCTGTGTTTCAGATAGTTACAAACAAAAGCATACCTCGAAACCTCCTGACCGAGGTATTCCATTCTTTCTGTCTTGCTGTTTAATTTCCTCCTGACCTTGTTCTTCTGAAATGTTCGTTTTTAAAAACACTTTTTCCTCCTCCCCCCCTCCCTTTATTTTCTCTTTAAAACAAACAAACAAACAAACCTGGGTCTTCTCGTGCAGAGTGCCAAAAATCCCTCCCTTCCGATGATACCTACTTTGGTTTTATGTATGTGACATATTGAGGGGGTGGGGGGAGAAAACGTGCATTTGTGCACGAATTGTGCTTTGGGAAAGATACAAATTCTTTTGAAGTGTGGTGGTGAATGTTGAATTGAGAATTCGACGTTTTCGTCTAGAGGAGGACGGATTTGGAGATAGTGTCAAGCTTTGCAGTGAGGCCAAAGAGAAAATGGTTTCTGGGGAATTGAAGTCCACATATGTCTTGAGAAACACTTGTTGTAGTGCATAACTGGCTGTGGCAAACCCCCAGCATCAATTCCGACCAGCTGCATTTCCAAATCTGCTCTGCCAGATGTTGGCCGTGGCAAGGGCTTGCGTTTATTTTCATCGTTGCTAGAATCTGTAAATTCTGTTTAATATACCAATTATCTTAATTGACATTAAGAGAGATGATTGTTTTTCTACCGGCCTGCTGGGCCCATGCCCCATGGAGTGGGGGGTAGCACCTGAGATGGGACTTTGCCTTCTCCAGCTAAGAAGATTTGTTAGCACAAGAACAGGGCAAAAGGTCTTCAGGTTTTGTAAAGTCTGTTAATAATAGCCCAAACCCTGAGTCTTCGGTCTTCATTCCCTTTAGGTGACCTCTGAGCTATTTGCTGGACAGTCCTTTTCTTTCTCAGCAGCCGAGGTGATCTTAGATAATCTGTTGGATTCCCTCAGTGCTCTCAGCAAAAATGGAAGTGCTCAATTCTGGCAGACTGTTTAGGAATATAGGTAGTCCTCAACTTATCGCTATAATTGAGCCCAAAATGTATGTTGCCAAGTGAGAAATATGTTAAGTGAGTTTTGCCCCCACTTTACCACTTTTCATGCCACAGTTGTTAAGTGAATAATTGCAGTTAAGTTAATAACCCGGTTGTTAAGTGAATCTGGCTTCCCCCCTTGACTTTGCTTGTCAGAAGGTTGCAAAAGATGACACTGCCACCATCGTAAATATGAACCAGTCACCAAGCATCCGAGTTTTGATCACGCAGCCATGGGGATGCTGCAAGGGTTGTAAGTGTGAAAAACGGTCATAAATCACCTTTTCCAGTGCCGTTGTAACTTTGAACAGTCCCTAAATGAACGGTTGCAAGCAAGCTGAGGACTACCTGTGTAACCAGTCCTGCTGGCTTTCCACCTGACAAAGAGAGTTCTAAGCCTGAATTCAACTGTTGATAGAGATCACAAGAGAGAATCCTTGATCACAGAAATGCAATAATCAGGATCTGTTCCCCTTCTGCTTCTGTGGAAGAGGAAAGTAAATTTGTAAGTTTGAAAGAAGAAGGGCTTGGGTTTTCCTTTCCCACCAGCAGATCAACTGAATCAGATCTTTTTCCATATCCATTTTGCTTGCTGATTATAGTAGCTGCATAGAGCAGGGCCTACTAGCTCGGGTTCTTTATATAATCAGCTGGGTTTATGCAATCCTTAAGAGAGCTGTGACTTTTTTCTTCTTGGCAAATTAGATTTCCAGTTGCTGGACAAACACCCATACCCACACGCACACATTTACGTGTGCGCGTGTCATCCATGCCGAAACATCCCCATGTTGTGAGACCTACATAGCTCAAAGGATTTGGAAAGGATTTGTTTCTTTTTATCCGCCACCATCTTCCCTCCCAGCAGCAGCTCTACTGCTTCCTTCTAAATATGGTCTGTTTTCTTGTTTCTGGCCTGAGCTGTTTCCAGATTTAGGATGTATTGTTTCGTGGATTAATTTGAGCCGCGAAGAAGGGTGACGGATTACTTGTTCTGCTTCCCTTGCCTCTGAATATGTTCCGGGCACATTCTAAAGCTAGCAGTCAGTTCTCTCAGGTCTTCTTCCTTCCAGTATTTTGCAGAGAAGGATAGTAAGCAAAGAGGAAGGTAACATTTCTGTCCAGGGGAAAAAAGAGCAGCTAAAACGTAGCCCAGGCCTCTTTCTGTAGATTAGGGGGGTCTCCCAATTTGGCAACTCTAACACTTGTGGAGTTTAACTCCCAGAATTCCCCAGCTAGCAAGGTTGTCTGGGAGTTGAAGTCCACAAGAGTTAAAACTGACAAATTTGGAGACCCCTGCTATACCCTGTTTCCCCCAAAATAAGACCCCCCCTGATAATAAGCCCAATCGGGCTTTTGTGCGCATGGCAATAAGGCCAAACGCTTATTTCAGGGTTCAAAAAAATATAAGACAGGGTCTTATTTTCGGGGAAACACGGTAGATAGTTGTGGACTCACTGATGTTGCTAACTAACACTCCTTGGATGGCCTTGATGGTGGATGAATATGAGGCAGGCATATTCCTTTGAATCCCAGAATTCCCTGTTCTACTAACACCCACCTTTCCTTTTACGATCAGAGTCAAAGAGAGGTTATGTTTGCTTATGCCATGCTTTTCCTTAAATAAGGAGCTAGTTTTAAAGCATTGCCTAAAGAGTCCATGCTGGGTGCAGAAGAAGGATTTTTTTCCCCTCGTGGCTGGCATGGAAATCCCAGCCAATGCTAAAATGAATTAACCAGTGTACAGCTTTTGCAAGCTCATTTGCCAGGCTGGTCTTAAACTGACAGAAATGCTGTGAGTTAGAAAGCGCAAGGCTGCACAGAAGTTCAGGGGGTGGCTTCGTGTTCCAAGCACCACATGAGCCAAAATTTGACACGAGAAAGAGAACAAAAAATAGAATCGGGGTAATTTTTTTTTTTAACTGTGCAAGTCTTTTTAATTATGAGAAGTTTAACAGAGATATAGGCTTAATTATAATAAAGTCTAGAATAGGGATGTTTTATGCAAAAGAATTTATAGGGAAGGCTTGGATTTGGGAAGGGAGGTGGAAAATCAGGGTCATACCTGGGACTTGGGAAGAACTGTGTCAAGGGTAGAGTCTTGAGTAAACATGATTTTTTTCCCCCAAGACACATCCTCCATATGTGGAAGGGCAGAAAAACATCCTCGCTGTCCATTGAATATCCTTAACCTTTGCTTTTTGGACATCAGATAACATCCGTAGAATTTCAGTCCTCTGTTTCATGAAAACCAGAGGGGTTGAATTTCATCATCCGTTGTCTGCATGCACTCTGTGGATTGTTTGCAATGCTGGGTTGGGGTACGGAGTGTTGGTCATTCCATTATTGTGGCCAATAGCTGTTTTGCTTGTGGGCCTGAATGAGCTGCCTTGGGAGTTTGCCAAGTCCCCTGGAACAAGGTGACAGGGCAGAATTTGGGTGTGGTGGAAGGAATCAGGTTCTGCTGTGTGAGAAGAGAGAATTCCTCTCACCTTGCTACCACCTCTGTGCAACTATAGGCACCCCTTCCACATCTGTGCAAGTAGTCCTCAACTTACAACCGTAACTGAGCCCGGAATTACAATCGTTGTCATTGCATCAGTCATTCAAAGCATCAGGGGACCGGATTCAAAGTTATGATCATTTATGTCATTAAACAAAGGCAGCAGTTGTTAAGCAAATCCATTTTCCCTAATAGGCAGTTTTTTGGGGTTTTTTTGTTGGAAACCAGAAGAAAATGCTGAAAAACCAGCAAAAAAAAAAGTCAGAATCGCAGTCGCATGACCGCAGGATGCTGCAAAAGTGCACCAGGTTGCCAAGGGCCCAAAATGTGATAGTGTGCAGCTGTCGTAACTCCAAAAACAGGTCACAGTAGTTCTGAGGAGGCCTGTCATAACTTTGAACAGTCATTAAGTGACCGGTTGTAAATGGAGGACTACCTGTTTGGGGAAGCAGGCAAGGTGCCTTGGGGTGGCATTTCAGCGAAGGCTAGCCCACTGGTGGGTTTTGCTGAGGAGGGACATGGAAGGGGCAGGTGCTCTTTTACAATCGGCGTGGCTCTCAGGTGTTTCCTTCTGATCCTTTCCTGTTCAGTCTGTGGGAAACGCTACAAGAATCGTCCCGGCCTGAGCTACCACTACGCTCATTGTCACCTGGCGGAAGAAGAAGGGGAGGACAAGGAGGACTCTCAGCCCCCCACACCTGTCTCACAGAGATCAGAAGAGCAGAAAAGTAAGCTGCAGGGAGCTTCCGTCCCTCCCTTTGACTTGTTTTGAATCGGGGGTGAGTCCCAGGGCCAGTTTTCTCTGCTGCCATTCAGCCTGATCCCCTGTGAATTAGGACAGGCCCTGCTGGTCCTTGCATAATGGAGATCATGGAACAGTCTTGCTGTCAGGCTGCATTTGTCCACTTTGGCATTCGTCATCTCCACTCCCTCCTTCCCCAACTCCTCGCTGGCTCTCTTGCTTTAAATCACCTTCAGTGGCCGGAGTCTGAAAGATCTCCAGCTCTTTTGTCCAATTGTGCTTATCAATGGGAACCTTCTCTAGTGAGGAGTGTTTCTTCCTCCTCACCCTTCCATTTTCAGAGAAGATCATGGTGCTGCCTTGAGGCCCACCTCCAACAATGAGAATTGACAGGCTACAATTACCAACTGCATTTAGAAATGGGCTCAGCTACGGTGGTTTTGAAACTTAACTTGGTGGCAGGAGGGGGAACCATGCCAAGATGACCTTTCAAGATTTAAAAAAACAACAAAGCTTGCAATGTATGCGTGTTAAGAAACTTGCTGGGCCCAAGTTGTGTTTTTGATCTCTCAGTTTTGCTGCCCAAAGTTTTCTGTGCAGGATTTGCCTGATTTTTTGGGCGGGCTGCGTGTCTCGGGATTTAGCTGGGCTACTAAACAGGACAAGCCTCTGCTGTGCTTTGAAAGACAAACCCCTTCCTTCCCCCATAGCCAAGAAGGGTCCCGATGGTTTGGCCCTGCCCAATAATTACTGCGACTTTTGTCTGGGAGACTCGAAGATCAACAAGAAGACGGGTCAACCCGAAGAGCTGGTTTCGTGCTCGGACTGCGGGCGATCAGGTATGCGAGCCGATGGGAATCCTCTCTTCTCCCTTGGGTGCACCCTTGAGAAAAGGACGTGGGGGGAGGCTCTCTTTCACCTTAGCTGTCCACCTGCCAGATAACTCACCTGCCTTTCCTAGGGCAAGGTGGGTACGTCTTAATGCTGTTTCTCTCTCTCTAGGGCACCCATCTTGCTTGCAGTTCACCCCAGTCATGATGGCTGCTGTGAAGACCTACCGCTGGCAGTGTATTGAATGCAAGTGCTGTAACATCTGCGGCACCTCAGAGAACGATGTGAGTGTGCTTTTCCCCCTCTCCCTTCCTGCCCCAAAGGCTGACCTCTGGTTTAAGTTGTAAAGAATCTCCTTAGTTTCGCCACCTTCTTCCTTTTTGGGGACAACCCC
>JANHFK010005296.1:48742-62261 GCA_036250565.1 Sibynophis collaris | reverse complement strand
TAAATAAATAAAATAAAATAAAATAAGGCAGGTTGATATAACTCACATATTCAGATCTAAAGATTTCTTAATTTTTTTAAAAAAAAGATGAAACAGCACAGGGAAATGCAACCTTCCCAAAATCTCTCTTTTTCTTCCTCACAAAGACCTTGATGGACTTACTCTACCTACTGTATTGTTATTTCAATATTTAAAAAGTGTTTCCACTAAAATGTATATAAAGTGATTTTTCTTCTTCTTCTCATAGTCCTTTTTTTTCTTTGCTGGCATGATTTTCTGAAATTGCTAAAGAGTATTATATAATCACAAAATAACCTTGAGAAAATGGTAACAACATTTCTTCTCTATTAAATCTGCTTCATATTCTTACCATGGGCTGAATTCATGTTAAGCTTCTGGGTTTTTTTTGTTCATTGTCTTCCAACATTTTGTGCTATGTTATGACTTTATCCTTTTATCTTTAACAACTGTGGGACATAAAACAGATTTGTCCCTTTTTATAGACATGTGAGTTGTTGAAATAACTAAGTAAAAAAAAAAACCCATGAATTTGTAACACAGAATGAAACATTACAAGTTGCTATGGGACAATTTGTGATACTCGTCACTTACCTACTCGAAGTTTGAAATCATTAAAGGAATGCTTGTTTATTACATCCAGTTTTGCTCCAAGGGCAAATGCAAACTCTACCATAGTCCCAATATGCATATATTGTCGGTCAGGCTCCTGAATGCAAACACAGACCTCAATAAGGCAGGTGCAATCATCAAAACATGTCACCAAACTTGCTTTCTATGCATATCCATATGAAAAAAATTCTGGGAAGAAATGTTTCAATTTTAGGGCTCCATGATCATTCATTAATAATATCAGTATCAATAATTAATATCAAGGGGACATCTTAGAAAATGTGCAAAAATTAAGCTGTACATTATTCATTGCAGTATTCGAGAAAGCACAAAACCATTTGTTGTTATGTTTGCTGCAACCTACGGAACATCAACATGCATGAGGTTAAGGATAAATCTAGTATTCTTCAGATCTTGAACAAACTACTTTCTTCCTGCAGGTAAGACATTTCCCAGGGCTGTATCTGAGATACAGGGCTGTATCTCAGTTCCTGTTACAAGACCATCTGCCAGTTTCCCATAGGTAAGACCTTTTCCAATTTCCTTGCATAAACATTTGCCGCTTACTGATCTCAATGCTCATCATTTCACTCTCAGTGGTCTGCTGCATGAAGTAGCACAGGGAGAATATATATTAAAGAGGTTAGTGCCTGTTGTTAAGGCTAACCCAATGGGACTCTCAGTTTGGGGCCTAAGCTGTGAAATATTGGAATCTGCCCTTTACTGCAAAATGCAAATTAAAATGAAGGAAACAATCCCTTGGGTTCCTGTATCTGTTTTACTGAGAAGAGTCCAGCTGTCTTGGACTATGCCTCATCTTGAATGCACACCAAGGCATGTGTCCGTTTTATAAGCTGCAGTGATAAAATAACAAAGTAGGATGGGGCTATTTCTGTGTATTTTGAAGACAGAGCAAAATTCTTTGAATGTATCCTACTTGCAAAAGAAGTAAAAATCGAAATCCCTCTGAATTGTGTTGGAAAGGTAGAGCAGGAAGAGAAATAAAGTTTGATTTGTACAATTTCAAATTAAATATAGATATAAATAGTGAAATGTTAGTTATTATAAATACAATATTTTCCACCTGATGTTTTGAAGTATCTCAGAAGCATACTCTATTTATTTTACTGACAGTGACAGTAACTTTTCCATTAAACTGGCAAATTGTTGTTTTGGAATGAAAAGTGAGCATTTTAGGTGTCAGTAATTGTTTTGTATTTCATATGTGACAACAGTAATTCTACAACTGGTCAAACAACAAATATTGGAGGAGGAGTCTCTATTTGAAGGAAGGGGTGAATCACGTAGCACAATATGGATCAATTTTTGCATTTAACCCCATAACTTTAAATGTAGGAGCACAGAGTTGCAGAAAAGGAACATAATAGTTGGGAAGCAATTGATTTTTTCTTTACACTGATTATCCCCACAAATGCTGCTTGTTGTCGGGCTTCAGATGGAGCCACTTTGATGGGGAAAGAAAAATTTGACACACTTTCTCCGATTCTAACACATCCTTTCATTCTTGGTGAATAGAGGCTTTTTACTACATTTGCCAAGATGACAGTTCCATGCTGTGACCCTAATTCAAGAGCGGCAAGGGGCAAACAAATTACTCTGAGTTTACAGTGGGACTTTCTCAGATTTATTTTCCAATCTGAAATGACTGAAAATACACCTCTGAATACTCCAAATACGCTTGGAGCATTATTCAGAGGAGCTTCATTAGGATCAGGATGACTAAATTTCTGTAGGGAATCCCAAACTCTGTCTTTTTGACTAATGAACTCTTCAAATTGTGTATAATATTGATGTATACCGGACTGTGTTCTTGACTGGGCATTGCACTTAGTCCTGTGGCGGCCATATATGTGCTTCCAATTGTCTTGATTTTTTCAACTCCGCTAAATTTGGGCTTAGATAACAGCTGTGGAGAAACAGATGTCTGATTACAAAACAATCACATATGAGCTTTGTTAATACACACTTTCTATTATTTGTCACTAGATACTTCTTTAAAGAAAGCCCAAGTAGCCCAAGTCCAGGAGAACTATCACTATTTTTTAGGGTAGTCTAGATAGAACAGTAGTAATCTCTTTAAATGTATCTGCCCATGTCATAAATAATATAGAAACCCAGTGTTAAGGCACAATGCATATGGCAGGTGAGATGAAGTGAGCCTTCCCCAACATATCTCCATATTCCAGTATTTTTATCCCAGGTCCTTGTTGAAGGAAACAACTTAGTTGTACAGTCCATAGCCCTGATATGCAGACTGCATGGCAACATTAAAGCTGTATGGCCTTAGGAAAATCTGCTGATGTTGCTAAACTCTTCATCCTTTGAAACTAAGCTTGTGAGTCTGTCAACCAAAACATTTTGTAAGAAGTGGGGTTTGGTTTACTGTCCCTAGATTTCATTCTCATTGTAACTCATGCTTAGGTTCCCATTTACATTTCATCTTTTCTCTGCTGTCATCATGGCAACATAGATGGAAATTTCTTCTCTGCTCATTTTATTCCATCTCAAAAAATATGTGTAAAATAGGGTGGGCTGAGACATGTCAACTGGCGAATTCTTTTACTGAATGACGTTGAACTATTGTGTCCCCAATTCAATTGCCAAATTTTAACTACTACATTACACTGGCTCTTGGTTTGCCGTACTTAAATATAGAAAGAATATTTAATGCAGCCCTGAAAAATATACATATGGAAATATTACTTTAAACAGTATTTTCTCTTGTTTCCATATGTTCACAAAAATGTAAACACAACAAGCTGTTTTATGTATACAATTACATTCCTAAAGGTTCAGTTTCTTTGCCAGGTTTGAAGCATCACATGCTTAAACATAAAGCTATTGTGTTGGGTTTTCTAAACATATTACCGTATTTTTCAGAGCATAAGACACACATCCCCCCCCCCCCAAAGAGGCTGAAAATCTGAATGTACCTTTTTCGAAGCTTTTTTTCAGCCCTAACGAGGTGCTAGCATGTGAAGCTTGCTTTGCCTGCTTTTCTCGGTGTGCTTTAGAAGCACTCCCTTTGAAGATCAGCTGTGCTTTAGAAGCTGCTTTTCAGCCCTAACAAGGCGCTAGAAAATGAAGCGATCTTCTGCGCTTTGCCTGCTTTTCTCATTGCTTCTCTCTCCGAGGAGCAGCTGTGCTTTAGAAGCTCTTTTTTTATCCCTAACCAGGGGATAAAAAACCAGTGCTCAAAACCAGTGAACTAATGTGCTGAATCTGATCAGCCTAAGGATACTAGCCAGATGAATACTGGTAGGCAGATTTTTTTTCCTCCCCAAAAACGAAGGTGCGTCTTGTACTCCGGTGTGTATTATATTCTGAAAAATACAGTACTTTAAATAGTTTCATACACTAGCCATAAAAATGCTAACCTGTCACCATAATAATGGGAAAATAATGGTTAAATCCAAATAACCACAGAAGAAAAATATGTAAAACTGTTTAAAGAACAAAATTTGAGATTCAGGAACAGTTCCACAGCAAATCGCATAATTATAATGTCTGCGTGTTAATCAAAATAGTTTTGCAATTACTCTGCAGCTGCTAAAGCAGTGAGAGATAGCTCAATGACTTTTTTTGCCCCAGCTTCAAAGTTCTGCTTGCTGTTGACCTGACTAATGTTCACTGCCTTTAATAACAGCTAAATTAATACCTGTCCTGCCCATTCTCATAGAGTGTACCTTCCCAGATTAGCCCCTTCAATGATTTTCTATACTTAAAACATTTTAAATTAAGAAAACAAACAACCCAAAACTTGTTGTTGAAAGAGAATATGCCATAATATCCATAACATAGTAGATAATGTTTTGGCCAAAGGAAAGAATTGGAGGACATCATTTATACAGACCAAAGAAACTTCCTTGCACTAAGATACTGGAATCAGACACAGGTGATTCAACTGTATCTCATAGGACTCTTCTAGAGCAGGCTTGGCCACATGCCCAAACGACTTGGAAACTGGCTTGTTCTTTTTTTTCTGTACACTTGTGTACAAAATATGTAAAATATAGGGAAAAGAATCTATCCTTCACACAATTAAATAACAGCTCCTTTTGGCCACAGTCAACTTTCTTGTCCCACAGGAACTTAAGGTGGTATTCACAGCACTCTCTCCATCAATATTCTCTACAGCAAGAATCCCATTAACTCAGTTGAGTAAACTTCAAATCACTCAGTTGAGTGATTTGAAGTTTAAAGTTAGCCTAGTTACAGATTATGGCCAACACTGCTTAGATTGGACAATCATTTGTCTGATTTTCTGTTTGAGCAGGGGGCTGGACTAGAAGACCTCCAAGATCCCTTCCAAATCTGTTATTCTGTACATTCTAAGCAAACAATCTTCTCTGCCGAAAAGTTGAGCAAATGTAATGTTTCAAAATATTGGACAGAATTAATTGACTTAATGGGGTTAAAGGCATTCCTGTCTTGGAGAGTGGCTAAGAAGTCTTTGTTTCAGCATAAGTTCTGGCTCATATTTTATTTGAAGGAACAATACACTTACATCATCAAAGTCAGCAATGATCTCATTTAGAAGCCTGAGACATTCTAAACCTTCTTTGTTAACATCAGACTCTGTATAAAATTCTTTGAAATCTGGAATGGAGGCAAACATGACACAGACGCAATCATACGACTGATGGTATAAATCCTGTTGTTGAGAGACGAATAAGAGACAATGTTGTCCATGTTCTCAGCAGAAGTCATACATAAAATAACGATAAAGAAAAAAAAGGAAAAAACACTAATGATTTTTACAAAATTATATGAAGATAAGCTCATATCAACTTCTTGCTTTAGTTTCATCAAAAACTATTTATTAAATTAAATTAAAAGCATTAATTGATTTGATTAAACTATTAAATTAAAATTCATCTGTATGCCAAATATCCTTAACTACAACAAACTATCTTGGTCATCACCAAAAGTATTTGATACGCATTTCAGCATTTCTACAATACACATCTCAAATAGCTAATTTGATGTAGTAGTGAAAGTTTAGGCCTAGAAACCAAGAGATTCTGAGTTCTAGTTCTGTTTTAGGCATGAAAGCTGGCTGGGTGATTTTAGGTCAGTCACTCTCTTTCAGGTCTCTCACCACATTGTTGTTGTGAAGAAAATAGGAAGCAGGAATATTAGGTATATTTGCCGCCATGAGGTGACTAATCTCTTTTAAAAGGTCTTAATAATTAATAGGCATAATCCATGTAAGTCTGTGATATGCAAGATGTAGCAATTGTCGCAGATCCTGCTATCTTAATTGGAGATTGAGAAAGTTATATTATTTGGGAGAGTGAAATAGGACACTGCTTTTTTAAATCTTTTTAATTAGATTGGAAATGTATGAAAAAGATTCTTGCCAAAGGAAGTCAAAATTATTTACCATCAAAGCATTGTTCAGCATTTCCAGCAGAGATCGCTGAAAAGAAACCTCAGTCCAAAACCATTTACATATACAGTTCCCACACAGCTGTGCTTCCATATGCAGTTTAGTGGGGGGAGGAAGGGGGGGGAAGAGCCAATGCATTTTACAGTTTTCTGTGTGCATATACATAATTGCCTTTTTCAGTGATATGGCCCAGTGCAAGTAAATTGCTGGTTGTCTGTTACTGTTGTGCAGGCTGCAACTGATTAATAAGACAGATATTGTGTCATCTGAGGCTTAATTCAGAATTCAGAAGTCCTTCCAACTAGATAAACATATGGTGATATTATATTAGCATGCTTGATAGAGGTCTTTCTAAGCAGCAAGTGAACACTTGGAGTGAAGAAATTTCAGTTTTAAATCATAGAAATATGCAATGTATTTTGAAAGAACGTTTCTCAAAATACATTGTCAAGAGCATCTCACCCTAAAGAGTTAATGCATAACTGTTCTTTGGAAAGCTCCAAGGAATTGCTTTGAAGATTTTTTCTAGTTTTCTGTGCTCATGTGTATATGCAAGAGAAAACTTGCTCCAGAACTGCTAGAAAAATCAAGCAATCATGCACCCAAAAGAACGCAGAGAAAACTGCCTTTGAAACAGCTGAGTGTGGCCTTCCAGAGGCTGCAGCTACTTTAACACTTCAAGGAAGGGAACTTTGCTCTTGTTTACATGCTGTGACAATTGTCCCTTTTGAAGGCTTTGAAAACCCTAGTAAACAAATACTGGATCACTGGAAACTATATAAATAAAACTCGAAATGTCATGGCCAGGGAAGAGAAAACTGACTGCTTGTAATACCCAGGTTTCAGATGGAAATGAAAAGAGGTAGCTGAGAGAGAATTACTTCCTACGCAAAGCAGGTCATTCTCATAGGCTATAGAATTTCCCAGTGTAACAACAATATTAGTAATGTTTTAAATTTCAGGGGGGAAAACAAAGATTGTATCATTTTAGAAAATGCTAAAGTAGAAAAGAAATTATACTGAAGTGTTATATTTTGAAAGGATTTTGTTTTGGGAAAACTGTCAGCAGGTGGATGCTTGCTAATGAAGTAAAATAGTATTTTTTAAAAATGTCTTCAAGTCAGGTTTTTTCCTTTTTTTTTTGTTTTACTTCTGATGACTGCTTGGATAGGTTCCTGCAGTTTTCCTGGCAAGATTTTAGAAATGGTTTGCATTACTTCCTTCCTGTGGCTGATGGAGAGTGACTGTCTCAAAGCCCCCCCCCCCCTTAGCTTTGTGCCTAAGCTAGGACTAGAACTCACAGTCTCCTAGTTTCTAGACTGGTGCCTTAATCACCAGACCAAGATGGCTCTGGTTTTATGCCTTTGAGTTGGTTTTTTGACTCTGGGACACCGCCTGGACAAGTCCTTGCAATTTTCTTGGCAAGGTTTTTCAGAAGTGGTTTGAAATTGCCCCCTTCCTAGGACTGAGAAGGAGTCACTGGCCCAAGTAATTTAAAGTATTTTTTACAATTAAAATTGCTACATTTTTTTGCGATTCCAGGATTTTTGCAAGAGACTGTATGGAACTGCCAAGATACAAATGATTTACTTCTTTCCCCGGTCTTTCAAGCCAATAGATGATTTGATAAGTGTTAAGCTTTTCTTTTTATTGCCTTTGAAGGTATATTCTACACCCTGGTTACAGATCCATGTCTTTTCAGTGCATGTGAGGGATTAATAGAAATGTAATTTTGTGTTGCAAGAAATACAAAGGTTTGCTTTTAAGGGTTGCTTGCAATAATGAACCCAAGAACTGGTGACCCCAAATGTATACTGTTTGTTCTGTGTAACTTTCAATACTCACAAACAGACACACGTTATTAGTAAATTAACAGATATAAAAGAGGGCATGTAGGCCTCAGTGATTTGTTAAACAACAATGTCCTAGAGCAGTGTTTTTCAATCTCAGCAACTTTGCAATATGTAGCTGGGGGAATTATATGAGTTGAAGTCCACCTATTTTAATGCTGCTGAAGTTGAAAAACACTGCTTTAGCGGACCATACACAGTGTTTGAGTACCAGAAAAAAAATGCCACAATTTTCCTTTTCAACCCTGTCTTCTCACAAATAGCAAACAGACATGGAGTTAAGCTGTTTTGCCAGTTCTTACTTTCTGGGGCAGGTGAATCTACAGTCTGTAGTTTGTCTTCTGCTCTCTGGAAATTGACCTGGTCAGTTAACCTAAGATGAGATGTAGTGAGGTGGACTGACCTCATTCTTCAAGTTCCTTGCCAAGAAATGTTCAGCCACATGAGCAGGCAATACATTTTCCAGAAGAAGCCGATTCAAATTCTCCATCGTCTCAATCTCCTCACGTTCTTTTTTGAACTTGTTCTTCCACAGGAAATCTAACCTACAGTAATATTCATTCTGTTACAAAGAGGACACAGAAGTAAAGAAACAATAGGCATCTTGTCCTATCAGATGGTTTTAAAGAGAAATATATATATATATAAAAATCTTGGAAAAAAACATATATATATTTATATATACATTCACCCCAAGAGATGTTCTTATTCTGATCCACTTAGGGACTGTATCCATTTATACAATAGTATACCACTTCTACAATATATGGCATGTGCATGCTGTGCTATCATATCTCAAGCTACAATCTCATATACCAAATAAAAGCCGAATGCATAACTTAACAACATGTTGAACAATGTTAAGTCTCGAGAAGGAGTCCAATAAAACAATTAAGGGAAAAGAAACATACACCAATGAGAATACTGAAGAAGGACACGATTGCTGGGTTTGCTTATTACAAAAGTCATGTAACAAAACAATTCCCTGAGAAAATAGCTAGGTTATCATAGTATGCATAATCCTGAAATCCTTAATCCTATTTTAATTTAGTCTGAAGTCAACCTAGATAATGAGAGATGGTCGAGTATATGAATAAAACACCCCATGCAACTTAAAGCTTGTAATAATTTGATTTCTATTTGAGAACAAATAAGAAAGATTTAAAAATAACTAAAATAACATTAAAAATAATAATCAGAAAGATGAGCATAGTGAAAAGTAAGGTGAAACAGAATTATGATTAAAAAAAAGGGGGGGGAAAGAAAAATAAAATCAATAAAATAGGAAATAGCTGCTGCTTCCATTTTTGAAGAAATGGAAAAGGCAGCTACTGGAAGCTAACAGAAACATCTGCATTTTTGAATCGGTAGTCGAAATTTCTCACCTCCATGAAATACTGTTATACTCCTCTCTATTCTGTAGAAATAGCATGAAAAAGTTCAAACAAAATAAGCTTCTGGGGAGATGGAAGCAAGAGGGAATGGAGAAAGCAATTAATAAAAAACAAACAGAAAGTAACGGTGAATAATTTTCTTTCATGACTCTCATTGATCATAATGAAAAGAAGAAAAATGTCTCTCCAAAAATGCAAAGAACAAGGGAAAACATGGAATGAAAAGGGAGAGAGACTGCTATATAATACCCAGCCTTTAAAAAAAACAATGAATGAAAATTATACTGAATCAGAAATTCAGTCACATTTGAATTCATTTAGCATGACTTTTTATTTTTGTTGACAGGGAGAATGAAATATGTGTCTTGATATTAATCTATTTACCAAATAAAAGTAATGACACTGAATAAAGAAATCTACTATTTATATAGTGAATGCTCAAAAAGCCTTACTTCAAAAGAAATGCTTCAAATATATTTTACTTATTGATAAACCTAGATTCTAAAGCTTCCCATTTTGCAATAACTCTGGAAGCATGCATATTAAAAGCATATCCAATACAATAAAAGCAAAAAAATAATGTGATAACTCAAGGACTAATCCACTCAGCACATTAATAAAATGCTCACAAAAGACAGATACTTCTCTAATACGGCATCTGAGGAAAGAACTAAATCTTTGAGGCCTTTTTTGAAGAACAATTCAAACCTCTGGGGAGATGCTATGTTACAGGACAGCTCTGCTACAGAGAAGAGATGTCATCAAGGTCCCATAAATGGACACCATTTTGAAAATAAGGCCCATAAGGTCTTACCAGTTAGAAATTATGGGAGAATAGCTGCCTTCAGATAACCAAGCCCTATGCAATGAAGCGCTTTATAGATCACAACCAGCACCTTGAATTGCCTCCTTAGGGATAACCAGTGCTGTGCAAGTAGCAGAGATATCACATAGGTATACCAACGTATGACCCTAAGAGTCTGCACCATCGTATTATGGACCGGCTGCAGCTTCCAAATGGTCTTAAGGACAAGAGTGTTCTGCTGTAAGTCCACATGTGACTAAGGCTTGAGTGAGACAAGATTCATAATTTAGGGAAAGGTGCAATTGGTGTGCTTTATGAATCTGGACAAAGGCTTCCTGCCAAGCTATCACCTGCTGTTTTAACAGAGCTGCAGTTATGTGACTATGGGAAGATGCAAATAGAACTTAGAATAACTTTATTGTCACTTTGAATGTATACTAATCGGCATACATTAAAATGAAATTTCGTTGCATTCAGCTCTCAAAGGGTCACCAACATAAATTACATAAACATGACTAAATAAATAAATACAAAATTATGTATATAATTATGTCATACTATATGACATGAATAGTCATAAGAGAGAGAATCTAATAGGTGGTCACATGACTGCAGGAGGAGGGTGACTGTCAGAACTTTGAATCCAGGTAAGTACTCCCAAGGGGAACCCATTGTAATTTTGAATGGTCATTAAATGACCAACTGTAAATCGAGGCCTATCTACACCAACTCTCCGCAGTCCATCACAACCAAGACATTATTCTTTGTTCTCTTTCCATCATCGGGTCTCACTCCTGTACCCTTCCATCTCTCCCCCAGGATCAACTGCATTCTCCCCACCTCAAAACAGATGCGGAGCATGAATTCAATTTTTAAATCTGAAGTTAACAACATGCCCAATTTATTATAAAATGTCTCAGTTTTGTTTTCCTGAGTACGGACCAAAGGGAAAAAAATTGCACATCGGCTTTCATCTGATACCGTTAGTCCTCGACTTAGGACCACAACTGGGCCCAGAATTTTGGTTCCTAAGTGATGCGGGCATAAAGCACAATGTCATGTGACTATATTGCTTAGTGACCACAATCCCAGAAATCCGTTGCCATCATTAAGTGGATTTTACTAGTCATTAGCTAAAGACCCACCTCAATTCGAGCCATTCTAGGCTTGTTCTCTTCAGCCCTGAATCTCAGTAAGGTAAGAGACTGTCTCCAACTCTCTCTAACCTGCCTTTCTGGGTGTCCTGCAACCTACCTTGAGGGCCAGCAAGCAGTCCCAAAACTACGTGGGTCTGGGATGTTTGCCATGTCCCAGGAAGGCGCAGCCATCCCAGCTCCAGTCCCTTTCACCTTTGCCATCCTATGCTCCACCATTCCAGCCCACCTTTGCCATCTTCTTGCTCCTGCTGCAGATGAGACATGTTCAGCCTCGCTGCTTGGCTGGACTGGGCCTGTCTTTATACGGCATTAAAAAAAAGGGGGGGGGGAGGGAGCTGAAAGCATCCCTTAAACCACAATGCACCCAAGCGTCCTTTTGCAAAGTGCTTTTGGGTGGGGCTGGCTTTGTACTTTGAAAAAGAAAACAAGACCCTGCTTTTGGCTCCCACCAGCCTTTCCTGAAGTGCAAAGCCAGTCCCAGCCCAGCCAAGCAGTAAGGCAGGGCATGCCCTGTCAGTAGCAGGAGCAAGTAGGTGGCGAAGGCCAGCTGGGATGGCAGAGTGCAGGATGGCAGGGGATCAAAAGATCATAGATGATGGGAGAGATAAATGGTTGGGGGAGTTGCAGCATCCCTCAGATATATGGGGAGGCTGCTAAGCACCTGAATTTGATCACATGGCCAAGGGGGAACTGTCATGGCCATAACTTTGGGCATGGGTCATAAGTTCCTTCATCCAGCATCACTATAACTTCAAGTGGGCAGTGAATGAATGAATGATCCTAAGCCAAGACTACCTATATCTCTGTATTTAAGAGAAGTATCGCAGCTGTATAATGTTTTCTATTTTCCTATTCCCTTTGAAAAGTGATAGAGAGAGTTAAAATGTAAAATTCAGTATTTATTACAAGTCACTGACTTAAAGGCAACAAAGGGAATGCTGAATGGGTTTCTTAAATTCTAAGGACTGTGACATTTCTATGCAGCTCAAAACTCTAAAGTCTGTAAGAATAATTTGGTCACAAAAGCAGTCTTCGCTAACACTGCTGTGACAGAAGTAAAAGAAAGTACTGATTAGATTAATTAATGAATGTGACTGTCAAATGCTTTGTAAAGAAACCACCTACTTTGATGTTTTCCAGAAGATACTTTACATAGTCAATCACATTCTAAAGCTATCCTGTGAAAATTTATTCAATTTTAACTAGAATTATGAAGACATTAAATGTATCGTATGCAACCATAGACCCCTACACAAGATCTACATATAGAAAGAGGCAAAACCACCCAACTAATTTTAGTTTAAGTGAGCTCCATCTGTTTTATCTAATAATATATTTGAAACATATTATTATACCAAGTTATTTCTGTTGTTATATATATCTTGGTATTCTCAAATCAAGTTTGCTTTTTTATTGGATTTCTGTGCAACCAAATTCATTCAGACTCAGCGCACCCTAAAGTAAAAGCTCAATAGTTGATTGGCTTAGACAGCATCTGAACTGTCCAGATAAAACTCATTTTGATGAGACATTAAGTACCAAAGGGATCAGTTCAAATTTTAACCAATTTATATCATACTGAGAAAAGGCTACAAAATCATGTTTTATTTTATCAGTAAATACTAACAAGCCATTTACAATTAGGGCTACTTGAATCTCACTAATCTGCTTAATTGTGAAATGTAATTATTAAAGTTCATAATCAAACAATAAAGAAGAAAGGGGGAGACTTGTCATACGAAAGAGCCAGATAAGATAACTCTCATGTGAAAATTTGAAGAATAAAAAAAGTGTAAATACACTTAAAATATTCTTAAGGAAAGAGGAGGAGGATTTTAATATTATAATTAAAAAGTAGGGATCACCTTTTTGGTTAAATACATTCTCTCCATTCAATTATTAATTATAGTGAGATCCACCTAGTCTCATATAGTTATTTAGTTAGCCTCTGGTCCACGAAAATAAACTTAATTTGATCAGGATGTTCCAAGATAGCTAATATCATTTAGAATTGTTTGATAGCATTTTTTAATATCTACATTCATTAGGTGTGGGTCTATAATTTGCAGATTTTAATACTGCAGCGACCTAAGCTTCATTGAGAAGAATATTAGATTCAAATACATTCTCATAAAAATTACAAATTTAGTGACCAAAACAATTGTCTTTAATCTTGTAAACTCTCAAGCTTCCTCTTTCCTATATGTATTAAAGATGAGCAGCGATATATATATATATGTGTGTGTGTGTGTGTGTGTGTGTATACATAT
>JANHFK010005294.1:72462-83673 GCA_036250565.1 Sibynophis collaris | reverse complement strand
CCCACAGAACCGGTAGCAAAAAAATTTAGATTTCACCCCTGGATTTCACCACTGAATAAGATAAGAGCAAGTAATTGGATGAAGCAAAAAAAAAAACTCTCAGGTATGCCTGTTGGTAAAAATTCTTACATTTTGTAGTGTTAAAAATGTATTTATATGTATTATAAATACATTTTATAACACACACACACTGGGGTTAGGATTAGGCAAGAAATAAACACAATTTTTAATTGTTTACTTCTAATCTATATAGAACATAAAACAATGATACAAATTTATCACTTCATTTTATTGGAAATAAGAATGCTTTCCTCCAGATTTTCTAATCGGAAGATGAAACTATACCATTGCTTAAGTTCTGAAATCTGGGTTTCATTTTGAACACAGCGACTCTCATTCACCACAGTTAGAGAGGAGAAAAAAGAATATTTCCTTGCCTTAATTTAGTTCTTCTAGACCAGGGGTGTCAAACTCGCGTCGTCACGGCAGCATTACGTGATGCATCATGACTTTTTCCCTTTACTAAACCAGCCGTTGGTGTGGCCAGCGTATGAGGTATCCGGCCCATGGACCGCGAGTTTGACAGCCCTATTCTAGACTGTTAAAAAGGCTGTGATTTGCAAGCCCCAAGTTTCTATCTTGCATTGTTAGTGTTTAAGGAATAGAACTTGTGTCACAATGCACATCTCACAGTTTGCCCATTCTCTATGGATATTCATGCTTTTGGTGTTCTCTTTCCAAGCACAATTACCCTTTGTTCTTTCCCTTCCAGCCTAGTTCTTGTAAGTTCTTACCTCAATATTAGTTTCCTCTTTCAGTTTCCTCAAAGCCATTCCTCCCTTTCCCTCCATCTTAATTATCTATGCAGAGCTTAGGTATCTGGCACAGTAGACTCATACTTTCATGCTTAATCATGTTTCTACAATATAAAAGGCAATTATGGTGTTGTTAATCTAAGGAACATTCAGGCCTCACACAAAACTCTGGAACTTTAGTTGCTTTCCATACCGCTGTTCCTGCATTATGGAAATCCTTCCCTCAGAGGTGAGGTGGGTCCCACTTTCCTAGCCTTCCATAAAAGGGTCAAAACTTGGCTCTGCAGCCTTGTGTGGGAAACACAAAGGACCATGCAATTGTGGGGCTGGATGGTGCCATGAGGGCCTTCCTTCTGCCTTTTATTAACCAATATTAAATTACTATCTTAGATTTTTAAATTTTTCTTTGATTTTTTAAATAATGTTATAATCTTATAATTTAAATTTTTTAGATCTTAAATTAATTTTAATACTCTAATATTAATTTTATACACGGTTTTATATGTTTATTATACTATACGCTGCCCAGAACCTCTCCTTGAGGGAGACAGGCAGTCTAGAAACATTCAATATAAATAAACACTTTACATCAGATTGATAAACTTGACCAGAAACAAGTGAAAGAAAGATATAAACAAATATCCTCTGTTTTGTAACCCTCTTAGGTGTTGTAACTCACATTAAGGATTGCAGTAGTCTATGCTTTTATATATAGGACTATTCAATTCCTGACTATTCATAGTACATTCTACCTCTACAAAATACCACCCATAATTGTAGGAGTCTGAGGATTTTAATTTTGCCTCCTAATTTTCCAACATCTCAGACTGACAATTTATTGATTCATAGGGATTTAGAAGGCCTCTCTTTTAATTTTCCAGTTTAGAAGTCCCACATCTTGCAGGACAGCAAGCATACAATACTCACAACATGAGCTCTTTCCTGCATTGCCTTGCAAATATAGTAATGTGTTTGAAATGATACCGATTCTGCTCTTCCCACTGTCCCAATTTTGAGTCTCTACTATAAATCATTTAGATTCCTGCAATATATCCCAACCTATTGTCTAATAATAGTAACAAAATGTTACATTTATACGCCTAATTCCCAATGACTCTGGGATTACAGAGATGGCCTCTGCCAACAAATATGAAAAGGCCAAAAAAAACCCCTATTATATACTCCAATCTCCAAAAGGGAAATTTAAAAGAATTTTCTAATCATAAGACATGTTGAAGATCTTTCAAAAGAAATTAGAGCCATATATGAAAAAAGAAGCAGCAATTGAACACAGAGGTATTAGAAAGAAAAGAGGAACATAATATCATATAGCAAATCTGGTGAATGATGGAAACAGCCACAGTATATTTTTAAAAGTTGTAAATCTTTGGGGTTTTTTACATGTTGCATATGTTGTTGGCATTCCCTGAGTGGAAACCTATTTATTTTGAAGCTCTGCATTCTGCTGTAATGTATGTCAATCTTTATCACTTACAATATTATGGCTTGATGCACACGAAGAATGTGAGATCCAGGACATGATTTTGGGCCTGTAGTAACTGAGGAAATGGTCTTATAGAGTTTCCACACCACTATCATCCAGTACTGCACACCTCTGTAAGGTATTTCTCATCTTCAAGAAAAGTGACTGAAAAAGAATGGTATTGGTTACTTCTCACAATAAGAAGTAAAAGATAAAAGGATTTTAAAAAATGATACTGTATATGTCATTTAGAGGATTTTTATCATGAAAAGTAGCTAGTTCAAGATCATTTCATCAATGTAAGTTTGAGAATTCTTTTTAAAAAAACAGTAGGGTGAGATAAGCATATGCAGAGTGGTTCTCTCTATCACTGAATAATATTGTCATTTCATTTTTCCCACTTATTTAAAATCAGTAAAAAAATGTAAACCTGAAGCAGAGCTTTGTTCATTTATCACAATTGTCTTTCCTTTCCACTCTGCAATTCTCTGTTTAGAATTTAAATATTCCTTCCATTGCTAACTAAATACAGAACTTCTTCCCCTACACACATGTATTCACAATTCGTTTTCCCTCCAGCAAGTCTTCCCTCCAGCACTATTCTCCTATTCTCTTCCTTTGTTCACGTCCACTGATAGGCAAGCTGTCCTTTTCCATTTTCTAAACTTAATTTGTTCACAGCCTATCAGAATTTAGTGTGAGGATTCTGAAGTTAATCAATCCAACTGTAGGAAAAGGAAATGCACTGTAAAACATTGGTGCTTCCTCACACTGGTAATATAACATAATATTGAAAACGATCAGAAGAGCCTAGATCTTTAAAATTAGTAAAATTTCTTCCAGTTTATTATGGATAAGGTATTTTCTATTAGCATTTATTCTCAAAATGCAAAGTAAAAGAAAATGAACAAATTCGGTCATCAAACATGTGACTTTTCATACTTTACATGTGGTCTTCATAAAATAAACATTACAGCTACTTACAAAAATCTATCCATATAATTTAGTAAAAAAACATATATGTATTTAACTTCTGGTGATAAGGCATGACAAAAAATGAAAAATAGGTTGCCTTACTAAGTCAATATTATTTACATGATCTCATTTTCTTCTTCACTTAACCCTTAACCCTGGAATGATACTAAATAGATTTTATTCTTTTTTTGTCAGAAAAAAGTATTTAAAAAAAACACAAATAGGCCTTAGAAAGAATCCTTATAATTACTGTATTTTAATAATGATCAGTTGTTCAACATTTTCAAGCTGTAAACATATATACTCCTTGACACAAACTATACATCGAAACAACATGGATTTAGCAATTTTATCAGGACAATGCCAGTAAGTAGATTTCAGCAAGGTTGGTTCCAACTCATCTGTGATAAATGAGAAGATAAGGCAATCAGTGCACACCATGACACTCTGTGCAGCTAGTTAGACACACTTCAAAACTATTCAGGTGTGCGCACAAGGCTTATGAGTCTTACATAGTTGTGGGGGGGGGGGAGAATGTCTCAATATAAATATATCCTTCATAGTGGCCACCAGAAATGCAGGATCTGTTTTGTAAGACAACCCCAAGCAGATAAAAATAATAGATGTTAACAGTTCTGGTCTGGGAGACACCATTCAGATTTTGTGTTTTAGCTGGATTAAAAAAAAAAAAGAAATCTCCCTTCATTTCCTTTTCTCTGTGCAGTTCCTATGCTTGAGAAATGTCTGCAAAATTCCATCACGCCTTTATGGGGACCACTTTGGGTGTCTAAAGGAGAAGGCTTCAGCCCCACTGGAGCCAAGATATATATCCAAGGAGTATCGTTGGCCTTGTACCAGCGATTAAAATCTGCAAAAAACTACTGTGATCAGGTGAGTTATCCCAGTCTCATTTTTGCTTTTCCATTATTAATTATGTTACTTGTAGAAAGCTGTGGCACTTTTTGATAAGGAAATGTGACATGCTATACAATATATTGTGTATTTTATAAGTAATTGAACTGTATATTAAAGATGTATGTATTTCTGTGTAAGGAATTATACAGCTAATATTTGAGTGCTGCACACTGTGCACGAGCAGACAAACTGCTGTGGAAATAATGTCTACTTGTTCTGCTTAAGATAACTTATAATTGAGTATATGTATTTTTTCATAATTGATATTTTTCTAGGAGGGTCCAGTTAATGTTAGCTAGACCTAAAATATACTTCACATTTAAAAAAAAATGCATGTAAACATAACCAAAATTGCCTTTCTCCCCCTCTTTTAATTGTTTGCTCTGAAGGGAAGCCCTCAGTGATTTGCAAGTCAGTCATGAATGACTTGTTAGGGATATAGAATATATTTAATTTCTATACACAACAGTAAGTATTTATTTCCATGTTACTATAGACAAAAAAAAAAATCACCAATGTAGTTAATCAGCATTTTGTCTATAGTGAATGTCTATATTTTTCTTAATAGTTAGGCATATATTTCAATGTCTTTCCCTGCAATGAAGCTGAACTGAAATGAAGCATGCATGCCCTTTTGGTATGCTAACGTTATCATGGAATGTGTGTGTGTGTGTTTGTGTATCCATATAATTTTATATTTAGAAGATATTTGAAAATGCAAGGCAGGGAAACTGGTCAGAAATAAAGATTGCAACTTAAAATGAAACGTACAGTAGATTTCAGCCCATGCACTAAACATGATTTAAGCATGCTCTCAGTCTTCATAAGGGATGGATGAGCATGGGGGACAGGCGAAAGAAGGTATATGCTTTTTATACAGCACCTCCTGCTGTTTAGATCCATAAAGAGAAATGAGCATTTACTTTGGAATAAATTATTTTGTTGCTGAACTAATAGTGATCTAAGCTAGTAATCAAAGATAGGAAATATATGAGTATATCACAAATATTTGGTTTCACAAATGCTGGCTTTTAACACTGTGAATTAAAACAAAACAGAACAAAAATGGTTCCTTATCTTTAAAACCATTTTTTAACCAGTTAAAAAGTTTTTGATGCAAATGTGAAGCTCCAGTAAAGGCTGTGTTTCCTAAAATAAGATATGTCTGTAATGCAATTAAATCTTTAGTCTCTATTATTGTTAGTAAAGTTAATAGTGAACAAATGGTATTTGCTATTATTTTCAGTGTTAATATTCATAAATACATGCAAACATAATTCTACAGCATAATAGCAATTTTCATGTACTTTATTTCTTTGCTTACATCAAAGAATTTCCATATTGATATTGATATATGGAAAGCATTATAAGAGTGGGATAATATTTATATAGGAGAATGGAAAACATGGAATGTTTTCGAATGGAAAGAGGAGCATATGGTCAAAGGGCTATGCATTAATTTTTCTTTTAGTCATATTTGATAGGTTTAAGTTAATAATAGTAAATGAGTACATTTCTTATTAGATTTATATCCTAGCTTGATCTTAATAAACAAGGGTCACAGGCATAATCCTCCACCCTCTTTTTATCCACAAAAACAACAACCCTGTGAAGTAGATAGGGAAGAGAGAATGATAGCCCAAACTCACGCAACTGGCTTGCATGCCTAAAGTAGGGCTAGAATTCATAGTCTCCCACTGCTAAAGTGGCTTTCAAACATAAAAGTCCTGTGTAGTTACATATTTCCACCTTTAAAGCTAAAATGATAGAAATTTGGCATGGTTGTTCTTATGTTTATTAATTACATTCTAAAATATAACTCCTCATCCTGCTTTTCCTTGTCTCTCTTTTTTATCCTTAAAAAATAACCAACAGATTAGCCCTGACCCTCCAAAACATTATCTGCATTATGATATACTTACAGTTACTTTCTCCCATCTAAAGTTGTTTATAGTTCTGAAAATCATGGGATCTTCTCACAGATATGCTAAAGAACTGTACAAGAAATCAGCAATTTTTTCGTTCTCATAGGGTGGGGTTTGTGCTGTTGCAAGTGTGGTTGGACTACAAACCACTGTCAGCATGTATTAATATTTAAAAGTGCAGTCTGCAGATATGGTCTGCCATATATGAATAGCCCATATTTTGCTTGTGAATGTAAGAATCCAAACATGGCACACACGGTGCATCCTGCAGCTCACGGGCTGTCCTATTATCCCCATCACAACTGTGTTCTTGCCAGAAGATGTTGTGAATGTTCAAATCAGTCACTCCTCTTGAATAGGAATGAGGCCATATTGGCATATGTCAGAAGCATCTCATCAGCACATATGTGGTATATTTTCCTCATCTTTACTAAACTAACATGTGAAATCACAAAACTTTAATAGGGGGATGTTGTATGACATACAGCTGCTTTGATGTTATAACAGCAAGATGTGCCTCTTTCTTAGCTGAGGATTTTACATACCTGCACCTGTTCATATTTTATGTTATGTTATACTGCAATTGTGCCTATCTTAATTAAAAGGCCAGCAGTATTAAAATATTAAAGAGTACCTTCTATTAGCTGTGCTTATTTTTTGACAGGGTTTTTGATTGCAGATAAAATATTTAAAATAATATAATACCAACTGATGGTCACATTAAAATGTTTCCTCTAATAGCTTAGTCAATCTATATTAACATGTTCAAAATACAACCACGACACTATATATATGATTTTCCCTAGAGGTTTGTCTGCCAACAATAATATGTGGATTTGCAGCTTATTGAATCTTACCCTTTTAGTGTAGAGAACTGAATGAAATCAAAACATTCAGTTCTCAAACAACTCAAAAAGGGCACAAAATCTTGAGTGCTTTTTATTGAAATACAGTGGATTAATTGAAAGAAGAAAATTGGTTGGGAGTATTTGTTGGGAAGGTTATGTTTCATTCTCTGAGGGCACTAGAAGACAGCTTTCCTCCTCCCCTTGTTTTAAACACAGTCATTCTATACATATTTTATATTTTAGTAACCACATGAAGTAACAATGTTTTGTGAGAATCTGACTGAGGTACTTGATTTGGAGGAAATGAAGACGATCAAGATTTCTGAGAATAATATGTGTTTTCTTGAATTGCTAAAATGGAAAGATATTTGAAGCTGTTTCTTTTTTTATTTGTGCATCTGATTTATATTAGAGATAAGATAACAAGTATTGCTTTTATTTAACTACAGTCTTTACAACACACCTAGCACCTTTAACAAAATATATCTAATGTATTTTCTGCAGAAACAGACTCGTACATGACAAAATTATCCAACAATATGGCAGGAATATTGAAGTCCATTAGTAAGTGTGGAAAAAGCATAAACATGAAAGCAGTTAACACTTCCAGTGAAGGGCTTGTCCTATCTCATTAGCATTCTTGATATGTAGTTGTGCTGTTGGTGGGGGTGTTGAACAGGAATGCCATTGTGCTGAGCCCAGTGTTTGGGGACAAACACTGCTGTGGAAGGAACGTGTGAAAAGGCCACGGTACTGTCAGTGAATGAAGAAGGCTGTGTGTTCCCTGTGCTTCAAGCAGGGAAGCTGTCATTCAGAACTCCAGCATAGCTAAACAGAGGCCACAGAGAAGATTGAAATACCTTTTTAAATGATATGCCTAGTTGGGTCATCATTTCAGTGATATGCCCTTGCCTCTCTGGAAAAGTTGGGATACATGGAAAGACAGATCTGCCTTGAAAATAGCCCAGGATGAACTGTATAGTAAAGTCAAACCTTACCACAAGAAATGTTTTATGGCATTTGCATTATGTCACAAACTGTTTTATGATCATGTTTATGTCATAAAATGCTTTAGGAGCTGTGCCACACTTCAATTCCACAGCCGTCAGGGGTCTTTTGCATACCTTCTGTACATTTGAGGTACCATGGTTAAAAAAAAGTTTTACCTTATAGTACACCATTTCACCTGATTTAGTAATATATACATTGTTTTGGTGAAAGGAAATATTTTACATCTAACATACTTACATGTATGTTTTCCTTAGGACCAGCCAAAACACATAGGGTGTTCAAGCTTTTGAGTCATGGGGAAATAACAGAATAATAGAGTTGGAAGGCACCTTGGAAGTCTTCCAATCCAACCTTCTCCTCAGTTAGGAAACCTTCTACCATTTCAGACAAATGGTTGTCCAATCTCTTCTTAAAAACTTCCAGTATTGGAGAATTCACAACTTCTGGAGGCAAGCTGTTCCACTGGTTAACTGTTCTGTCAGAAAATTGTTTGTTTGTTTGTTTACATGACTTATATCTCTTCATATCTCATACAATGGCTCTAGATGGCTCCCAACACTCCATAAAGCATAGCTAAAACATACCCTTTCCCCCAAGTACTAGACCAAACATCATTAGATGGCAATCACCTCATTCTAGGCCGATGTCTGGGGGAAGATTTAGGACTTTACAGCCCTCTCAAAACCTCAAAGGGTAGGGATCCCTTAAATCCCTGGTGGGAGGCTCCTTCAAGGAACTGAGGAGGCCACTGAGAAGATATGCCTTTGAGGTCCTATCAGATTGCAACAGGAATGATAGGAAGTGCTATAAATTACTTGATCCTATGCTGCATAAGTGATAACCAACACCTTGTATTGCACTTGAAAAGCAAATGGAAATTAACGCAGCTCACACAACAGTGATATTATTTCGGTGGACCATGAACCACCCAAAATAGTCTGTGTCTATTCTGGACAAGTTTCAGATTCTGAATGGACTTCAAGGGCAGCCCCATACAGCACACAGCAATAATCCAAACAGGAGATGATTAAGACATGGTGACTGAGGCGTCATAGTCCAGAAATGGGCACAATTGATGATAGATTTGTGCAAAGACCCTCCCAGCTACATCTTCCACCTCCTATTTCAGCAGGAGCCATGAGGACTCCCAAATTGTGCACTAGATATGTATGAGGGAATTTACCCTATGCAGATTCAGAAATGTCAATTTTCCTGGGTTTAACTGGGCAAAAATGACAACAACTCTGTCTTGTTAGGGTTGAGTTACAACTAGTTTCTCCTCATCTAAGTCCTTAACAACCTCCAGGCACTGAACTAGCCCTTGAATAGCATCATTTGTCCAGCATGGGGTGGAGATGTATAATTAAGTATGATCAGCAAACCTTATGCTACCAAATGACCTCTTCCAGCAGTTATTAATTGGAGGAGAAAGAGTCCTGATGCACCCTTCATATAATAGGAGTCAGGGCTAGACCTCTCTTTCTGCACCAGCATTACCTGATACCACTTTGGAGAAATACAAAGGTGCCCCCTTCCCAATCCCCATAAGCAGTCTAGTGATATACTATGATCAATTGTATGAAAAGCCATTGAGAGATTCAGAAAGGCTAGGATGAATGACCACCCATACCACACCCTGAGCTTATCAAAGTTAATCCAAAATTGCAATCAATGCTGCCTTAGTAATATAGTTCAGCCTGAATCCTGACTAAAAATGGTCCAGATAACTGTTTCATCGAAGGCCCTCTAAGGCTAAACTAACCATCCTCTCAACAAACTTCCCTATCCAAAACAGCAGGATCCAATGATGGCCTCTTGAAGAGAAGGTAAACCATTGCCACTATTAAAGCTAGTAGAATTACCCCCTGTCTGCAAAGAGGCATTTATAATCACTTGGACCCAATCACCTTCCATGTCCCAAGAGTCTTTAATCAGCATGGGAAGCATGGGTCCAGACAACACATGGCATAGCAATAATAACCCTGTCAACTTCCTCATGATTAACCCATACAAAATTTTCCCAGATAGGTGAGATAGGATGTACTTTAATAATACTGAAGTCCAACTCTGAAAATAAGTCAAGTGATTTATTTATTTATTTATTTATTTACTTACTTACTTACTTACTTACTTATACTTACTTATCCATTTTTATAGCTCTCTATCTCACCAAACAAGTGACTCTGGGTGATATAAATAATCAATACATACCTAAAATGATTACCGTTTTAAAACATTAAAATGATAAAAAGACTATATAAACAAAGCAAAGACAAAAAATAGCAAATGAAGAATTTTAATAATAATGGACCTCACTAGTTGACCAGTGCTTTGTGGGCCTGAGGCCTACTGGCATGACCAGAACTTAAGTGACTTCTGGAAGGTTAGAAGATTTGGGTCCAACTTCACTTCACTTGAGAAACTTTCCACATTTTCCACAAATGTTATCTGGCAGATACCAAGAATAGTCCTTGCAACAACTATTCTGCAAGGAGTTACCTGCCTCTTCTGCTTACCCAGGAAAGACCTAATCACCCAAAACAGAGCCATCAGCTTACCATCAACCTACCAATAATAGCAGAGAAGTAAGAATACTTTTCTACTCTTATTATCACAAGGCAGTAGCATTCTAGCCACCTCTTGTGTCATTTCATTTCCCTGAGCCTGGCCACTGTCTAATCAGAGCAAAGCAAAACTTGGTTCACATAGTATCTCTTCTCTAATAACTGAGATGATGCCCCACAAATTGCCTGGCTGTCAACCATTCTAGCCAGGGTTCAGTCCAACTTTTTTCCCACCACCTCAAATTTCTCAAAAAGAATCATAATAGCTTAGCCTTCTTCACAGAGCCTACACATCAGCACCATGTTTAAAAAGAATAACAATCTAAAAAGGAAGAAAAGTAGAAAAATAGCTTTTAGCTGTCTTCATTTATCATCTGCCTACATTTTCTTGGGTCTGACAAAGTAAGCATATGTGAATTGCCCTAAAGTAATTTGAGCCTTGCTGTGTTGCCATGTGTAAGTTATGTGTAGCAGTAGAATGAAAATACAATGCTGAATAATGAAAAACTTGTAAATGACTAATATTTCAGTTGGATTCTTGATTAAGCAATAACAATATTTGTTATTTGTTTGTGGGGGGCAATAAGCTGACTTTGTGTAAATATACAAAAAGTATGAAGGCTATTGCTTAGCACATTGTAAGCCGCCCTGAGTCTTCGGAGAAGGGCGGCATAT
>JANHFK010005294.1:1587-24056 GCA_036250565.1 Sibynophis collaris | reverse complement strand
AGGAAGGAAGGAAAATGAAACATTGTCCATATCCTGAGTATGCCCATAGCATTGTTGACTTTACAAGGCATTTGATATACTTGTTAGGTGTAATATTGTATCAAATCTGATTAAAAGAAAACACAAATAGGGAGTCCCAATAGGGAGAAGGGCGGGATAGAAATAAAATTATTTATTTATTTATTTAAATGTGGTCATAAGTCAAGACTTATGTATTCTGTAGTAGGCACTACAGAATAGCCAACACTCAAAGAGAGCAGAGCAGGTTTATCACTATAATTCTGTTTCCAGTGACAATCTTCATGCCAAACAAATCCATATCCTTATTTATGCACATGCATTCCTCAGTGCTGTAATAGCTGTAACATATTATGGATGCATAAAAAGTATATTCCATGTACTGAGCCATTAAAACCCAACCACAGAGATAAATTTGCTGCTATTCTAATGAAAGCATCTTATCTCGGATAGAGTGATAATCATCACTTCTACATGGCCATGAGCACTAAGAGCCAGAAAACTATATATTTGCATTAAAGAAAAAAAAATTAATCCAACCAAATGAAAAAAAGATAGATGGTCTTCTTAGCAACTACCTTTCTTTTCATCCTAACACTTGCAATACATCCACTCAAATTCATGCTGAGTTTTCCTGGAGAAGGAGGAGTAAAATGTGTGCATTTTCTGAAGCACAGTGAAACCGGGCCTCCCCCCCACACCAAATTATGCATACATAAATCCTTCTTTTGTGAAAAGGATTCATAGGGTCAGATAACGTGTAAAGGGGAAAGCTACATATCTCACAGGCTTCCATGTTTCCACATGGATGCTTCTCTACACACAGATTGAAGACTGAATTATGAACAGACCTTTAAATACAGGGGTCAGAAAAGGTCAAGTTTTGTCTTCAAAAGTGTAGTTGAATGAGAAGGATGGGTTTTATTATGGGGGCAGGAAAAGATTCACAATGTGGACATTTTTGAGGACTTTTTGCTTATTTATTTCTTTGCAGCGTATCAAAATAAGAAAAACCAATACTTAGCAATATTTTAGTTTAAAAGATACCATGTTGACGCATAGTATAACATACGTGGAGGACTAAATGAACCATTTAATTTAGTGTTAATATTACCATCTCACAATATAAGCAATGTACAATGTATTTGTTCTCTTTTCTGCCATGTTTACCTAACTTCCATCAATACAATGCTTTCCATATAGTTGACCAAACTGAAAATAAAATACATATTTAAAAGAAAATGAAATGTTAGACTAGTACATACTTTATTGGCCACTTGAAGTGGAAAAAGCAATTTCCTTCCCCATTGCAGTCTTCCTTGAAAGTTAGGCAGCATCTTATGCAAAGGAATATAGGGAGGAGGAAAGGAAAATAATATCCATGCAGTTCAATGGCTACATTACAATTAATTGTAATCTGCAAAATGTTTTCCTATGTCTAATTATGATTCCTATTTCCCATTGCTTTTTGGGAGGGGATTAACTTGCTTTCCTTGATAGATGTAAATATGAAGGCAGTGATGTTTTGTGCCAGGGCAGGAATATGCCACGTAATGTAAACAATCACTTTATATATTGTAGCATCTACCTTTTTGCAGGGGTGGTGGGTGGAATCAATTTGATAATGAACTATATTTTATTTATTTATTAATTTTATACCACCCATCTCCCCTATAAGGTGACTCTGGGTGGCTTACAATTATATACATATTTGATATGCAGGATTCTCTCTCTCTCTCTCTCTCTCTCTCTCTCTCTCTCTCTCCCCCCCATATTTGTGTGTGTGTGTGTGTGTGTGTGTGTATGCACTATATATACATATATGTATATGTATACTGAGAATCTTCATAGACATTTTATGTATAACCTGTTGTTTCTTTCCCTATCTAGATCAACTTACTTATTGTTTACAATGAATTTAAGTGCTAGGGTGACAGTAAAGGGAGAAAGAATAGTTTATTATCTGATTGTATAAAAATGAAACAGACTTACTTTTAAGGCTCTGTGTCAGACTAGATTCTCCAAGGTAAGAGAAATTAGAAGGAAGACCTCATATCCTTACTATCCAAGAAATATATTAATTTCCTTAGCTACTTTTCTGTCCTCTTAATACAAAGATAGATTTTAGGGTCATTCTGTGTAGCATTATTGCCACTTTCCATTTGATTCAAAGCTTTATGAAGCTGGCCAATCAACTGCCTTTTCTCCGCCTCTTAGTTTATCAGTTTATCACCAATGCCTATGGTTGTCCTCTGAGCTAAGAAAGCTAGAATTATTGGCCACTGAATTTGGAATCTTGCACAGCAACATGCTTGTTCTACTACTTGAAGAAATAGTGTAGCTAGTGATTTAGGTAATGGAGACACTGAAGCAGGGCACGGGTAACTTTACTGATTAATTTACTACCTCACATGAGTTTTATTCTGGGGAAATAGAAAGAAAAGAGGGCTATGCACTTTGCTTTGAATTCCTATAGTCATAGTGAGTATGGATTTATTTATTTTTCACATTTTTGAACTACTCTCTACCTCAGAGAGGAACTTTGGGTCTACAGTTTTCCATCCTCATCAAAACTATTGTTTATCTTCCTTTAAGTGTGTTGGGAAGTGTAGAAATAGGAAAGTGTTGCCCTTAGTGTGTTTTAATTAGCTATTGAAAAGATTTATTTAGGAAATTAACTAAACCCTTAAAAGGATTGCAGGTAATATTAAAACGACTTTTCATTTTTAACTAAGAATCATATATTTTCTTTCTTTCTTTCTCATTTTTATCGAGGCTTTTGTTCCATAATACATAGATGTTTAGAGGAGAGAGACATAAATTCTTTATTTTCTGTCAGACTAAAATTACATCTCAATCAGATTTGTAATGAGAATTCTAATAGGTGTGACATCAACAATTGCCCCTTGCTAACAGCTCTCATAATTTAATCCTTCAGGTGCACAACTTGATTGATGAATTGCAAGCAGTCATCAAGAGCTACAAAGGTCACCTTTCTAAACTTGCCCCTCAGTTGCAGGCTGAGCAGGAACAATGTGCTTCTTATGTCTACCAACATATTAAAGAACTCCCTACTTTTCCTTCTCAAGGGCTGCAGTTAAAGGTGGGTAGAATTTAGTAATCACTTGTTTTTCACCTGTGTTTTTTTAAAGCATCTGTTCAGTAATTTCCCACAAATTTTCAAGGTTTAATTTTGATTTTTCTAAAATAAGGGTTTGTTCTTTTTCTTAGAGTTTTCTAGTTTTTAAGTTGGGATGCCCAGCATTAATTAGGTGGGCATTATAAATTTATTGAAAGCCACCTTGACCCTTCTAAGGGCTGCTCTTCACCTAATGGATGCAATTATGAATGTCACGTACTGTAACAACAATAATGCAACAGTGAAGTGTATCATAATTATTTGCAGTAAACCTACTGATTAAAATTATCAACACTAAAAATGTAAATTAGCTAGTTAATTTATAAAGTAAAGTAAAATATCATCCATCCATGGATTCTGGATTAAGTATAGTAAAGAAGTATGGACATACTGCTTTGAAATACAGCCTGTAGAGCAAGTTGACAATTTATCTTGATTATTTAATTCTATGCTCATAATATAGACAGGTGTGTGATTGTGAGTGTGTGTGTGAATACACCATAACTAACTAACCCCTTCTATATCACTATCATAAAGCAAACGTGATTCCAGGGAATATTTATCTTTTCCTATCTTGGCAGTATTCTGGAAACAGTAAACAAATGTGGTACTATATTTGCAATATTTTGTTTTTTCAACTTTATTTAGAAAAAAAAACACCTTGCAGCTACTTTGTTTTTTAATCTGGAAGATTATGACATTTTCAACAAGCCAATGATTGCAATTGTTTCAAAACCAATAATAATAATAATAATAATAAAAGAAGCATAAATTGAATAATGGTTTGAAACTGCTGGATGGATTCTTGAATAATAGCCAAGGATATATTATGTGCTAAGACATCACATCAACCTTGGTCCTCATAAGGAGATGCACAAATTGGTGATTGATTGCAATGCCTCCATTCTCATTTTTCTATCATCTTCTTCCATAATTACATCATAAATAAATAAATAGTTCCTATACTGCTCTCCTGTGATTTTAAAGATAAGAAAATGGAAGTAGAACACTACTTCAAATCAGTGGCCTACTCAGCCCAGTAATTTTCTATTGAGGCCACCAAAAAAGGAAAAAATCATAATTATTCTATTTAGAAACCAAGTTCTATTTCTTATTTCTAACTAGAATCAACAGTTTTGGTTATGTCATAGGTTAAGAGAACAGACAATCAGTTTTGCAGCTACTAGTGCTTTATCCATATTATTAGGCCACAACAAGTAGCTGATTTCACAAAACTTAAAAACAGATTGTGCTTTGGATTTTAGAGAAATTTGGCACCAATATAATTCAGCAAATCTCTCACAAACTTACCAAAGTAATCACCAGTTCACGTATTAGAAGATTCTGAAACACATGGTTAAATTAGTCGTAATATAAATAAGCCTTCTCTGTATGATCATATTCTGCACTGTGCAGTCATATTTGTAGCAGTTTTTCTGCTATTACAACTCTATCCATCAGCAATGTTTCAATGTCCATAATTCCACTAGGATGTTTATTTTTTAAAAAGTATGTTAAGTGAACCTAGAAGACCAACAGTGATAGCCCAACTAGCTTAATTCTCTTTTGAAGTTAATCAGAGAACATATAATAAAGTTACGTTCCAGACATTCTGATTTGCCTATTTTCTCCTAAGATTAACATAATTATGCTAATATAACCTGGAGTTTGAATGGAGAATGATGAATATACTTTTATGTTAGAAGAAAACTCCATTTTTGGATCAGAATACAAAACTATTTAAAGACAGTGCATTCATATTTGAATGAGACAGAATTTAAACAAATGTCTTTTACAGACAACTGAATTTACTTTTTCATTTACTTCCTTCGATACCGCTGCATCAATATAAAACATAAACAATTTTTAAAAATCATAAATATATATACAATTTATATAAATATAAATACAATTTACTAGTTTGACAGTTACTAGTGAAAATTATAGAAATACCAACATATAAAAAATTAGCAATTATAATAATTGCAATAATGAAAAGTAAATAAAACAATATAAGATAATATATTAAAACAATATAAACAAATTAAACCAATTTAACATAAATTTAAAGATGGCAACAACAATGCTAAGTCTAAGAAGACTGATCCTCATTGAGGGATTTGATTGACTAATTGACGGAAATGTTCAGTAATGCAGAAATGTTATGAACAACTAGACACAAGAACAGTTTTTTCCTGAACGCCATCACCCTGCTAAAAAAATAATTCCCTCAACACTGTCAAACTATTCACTAAGTCCGCATTACTATTAATCTTCTCATCGTTCCTATCACTCATCTCCTCTCTCTTATGACTGTATGACTGTAACTTTGTTGCTTGTAACCTTATGATTGATTGTTTCCTAGTATGATTTGAGCTTATTTGTACCCTATGACTATCATTAAGTGTTTCTTGATGAATGTATATTTTCTTTTTATGTACACTGAGATCATATGTACCAAAGACAAATTCCTTGTGTGTCCAATCACACTTGGCTAATAAAGAATTCTAATCTAATCTAACAACATGTGAAATAAACAAAGTTTATGTAATAAGGTTATAGACATAATTAGATTAGAAACCAATGAAGAAAACCGTGGACTGTTGATGCCAGATATGAGGAGGCCCTGGACAAAATCTTTCCAGAGGTTTCTTCATTTATTTCTTTGCTTGGATATCCCTGACTATCCTATTCTTCCTGCGAGGAAACTTTGATTACATATTTTTCCTTTGATGCTCTTCTATCAGCTCACTTTCTCTTCTGCTACACCTGCTTCAGTTTGATGCTCCAGGCACCTGTATTTTCCTCTTCCTAAAATGCTATATAAGCCTGAGGACATTCTGCAGGTATGCAGATATTAAGAAGGCTGAGGGCAGTCAAGTCTCTGGTTTTGTATTAAGTCACTCTGGTATTGTTACTTAATGAACTTAACCAAAAGGAGAAAACAGCAACTTTCCAAGTTATTTGTTCACTTTTGAATTTATAAGCAAGAAGGAACTTGTTTATTGATAAGTTGTATGCAGTTGCTCAGACTGTAAATGAGGGCGGTTAATTTCTGTGCAGTAAGTACAAAACTTCTTACACATCGTGTATATTTAGTGTGAGATGTTATATTTTAAGCGAATCCGGGATTTATATAAAAGAAAGGGCAAAGCATCAGTTCAGCTTAAGCACTATCATTCTCCTCTGTTTTTGTATTACTATGTCTATTTCCACTCCTCTGAACCTGAGTAGGAAATTGTTTTGGCAGTAATACAGGAAATAAGAAACTGTTAGTGTAAAACCTACTGTGAAGTTTAACAGAACTTTAACTGTTTAGTAGTGGTGGAAGAACTAATGCTTCCATCTGTCTTTTCACTATTTTTTTCCAGTTGGCAGCTGCACTGGAAATGCAGTAGTTTGTAGAGATATTCCATTGTTTTCCTGTATTTTCAAAGAGAATAAGTCATAGCACTAATGTTCTTCTAATCTAATTTGTTATAGAAGTGTGTGACAGCAGATGCAAGACATATAATGAGAGTGTGGTTCCAAAGTGTAAATATTCTGTGATGCTAAGCAGATTTTATTTATTTATTAAATCTGAAGCCTAGTCATTATCAGCTCATGACAGGTGACTTAAAATTAACAGTTAAAACACCTGTGATAAGTATATAATAGTAAAATATTCACAGTAAACAAACCTCTACAATGATATTAGAATAAAGTAAATAAGTGATCACTAACTAATACCATAATCCTAGAACCATAGACAAATAACCTGATAATTGCCACCAAAATCCCAATTCATGGATGTTATAATTTTCTTATATTTGCCCATATACATATAAGTTTTTGTTTCCACTTTTCTGTGGGCCTCCTCTGGATTTATTTCAGAAAAAGAAGAAAGTGTAGTAAAACTTCAAAAAAAAGAGGAATTTTTCACTTTCAGACTGAAAGAAGGTTGAATAGCTAAAATGATCAATGTAATAACCTCCTTAATCTCTGTGTCTACCAGTGTTGCTTTGGAGATGACCTTGGTCTTCATTCACTTGTTTGTCAGTGTCATTAAAATGGCCACCCATAAGCCCTATCTTACCTTGTGCTAATGGAATATTACAGTTTTGTACTAACACAGTTAGGAATATAATTCAGATTTCACCGTTCTGAATACTGGCTATGCTGAATAGCACTGGTCCAAACATGTACACATATAAGGGGATGACAATATTATGAAAGATCCTGCCTCTGCAAAAACTTTTTTCTGTGGCCTATCTCTGTAGCAAAACATATGCCTCCTATATTCCAGCCTGCTTCTAGCCAATTTATAACTTTAGTAATATAAAGAATTGTCAGCAAGCCTCAAATCGGACAAAACTGAATCATGCATAGAAGAGTCCAAATTCCTACTACTAGAATGCTGTGGCAATTTTGGGCACTACATTTTAAGAAAAATTCAGAGAAATTAAAATATTGTGGCTCAGAAAAGGACAGTAGAAACAATCATATCATAAAGCAAGCATGCCATTTCTTTGTACTGAACTGGCTTAACATGATGTCTGAACAAAAGCTAAACCAAAAGCTAAACTGCTCCCCACTGAAATACGTACATTTTGTCATTCAGTGGAAGTAAATTGCTGACAGCATTTTTAATAATGTCTCCTTTGTATATGGGACGATTACTATACAAGAGATACAAAACTACAACATTCTAAGCTTTTACTACCATTTGATGGTTTTCCAGAGTTTTGCAGCCTTGTCCTAGTATGTTTATTCTAAAATGACACCTCCTGCTTTTAACATTACTAAGATATTGCAGTATCAAGAACATACTTTACTGCAAGGGTAAAGATAGTTTGACTGACCCTATTACCCTCAGCTGATTCCACTGTTCTGCTTCTTTGTCCATCCTTCTCTGGTACTTGGAAAATAGATGTTAATTAGAATGATCATGTTGGTCAATTCAGTGGCAGCAAGGGACAGATGTATGTACTACACAAGATATATATAAAATAACTAAGTTGATATATAAAATAAATAAGAGACGAGGTGTCTTTGGAGTTGTTCTTTCACATAGCTGATAAATGAAACAAAGTGTTCAGGAAGCCTTCCTGTAATGATACAACAAAACACTGCTATATTGTTAGACATGCATTTATAATATTTTAGATTTTATATTTCATATTTTGTATTTTTATCTCGTGTTTTTTATTGAAATAAAAAATAATATAAATGTGCCATACAATAGATAATAATAATAATTGTACATGTCAGTATTAATATAAAAATTATTGTCAATGTTTAATCAATAATTATATGGTTGTTTATTACATGTATGGACTTGTGCCCAAAAGATGGCTTACAGATATTTAAACAAAATCCAACCAATTCCAGTACTGTTTTTTTTCCTTAAGAATAAATTTAATAAATCACCGATGTAGTGAAAATTACTCACACTTATTGGTGACAATGTTATTAAATTCAAATCTATGGTTCCAGAATTTCAGAAAAACATTTCTGTATCATACCAATATTGGAAATAATAATAACAACTCCTTTAAGGAAAAAAAACCACAAATACAAGCTATAAGCTAGTAACAATACAGCATGATTTTAAAAGTAGTCTCTTTATGTATGGCGAGTATTTCATATGCCATATGGCTAATGAAATCTGTAGAGAAAGACTGCTGAAGACATGATTTTTCATGATAATTCTAAATAATATGCCATGATTTTTAAATACTGAATATATATTATTTTTATATGAAAACTGTTTCTCTAAAAAGGTATATGAAAATGGCAAAGACACTGGAGAGACACTTGTTTATATCAGTAGAAAAGAAATGGAAAGCAATTATGGAGATCAGCCTGCTGTTATACTGGAGAAGGTAGGATATTTATTTCCAACTATAAGCAATTTTTAATGTCTGGTTAATTTTATAGTATCCAACTGTATTCTTATTCTTACAGTTATTCTCTGTATAAGTATCTTATCTAATTCAAAATCTTACATTCTCTGCATTTGGTTATACCAGCTCATCAGTATTAATTTAATAACTGATATTATTTGAGCTATACACAATATACTGCAAACATCTTGCCTCCATTGTTAGCAGCTTGTGCAGTTCTTTGTGGATAAAATCATTTGAATTTGTGTTGGGCTTAAGGCCATTTGGGGCAATGCCATCTCTGAGGTATCCAACCTACCATCTAATAACATCTGTCTGAGTGAGTTTCATTTTCTCTTGCTGAAGTATCAAATTCTTGTATTTGTTCATCTCATATTATACCTACTAGATACCTTACCTGCTTGACTTACAATGCTTCCAAGGACTCTTTAAGTTCATCTAGCATGGACTTAAAATATATCCTTTTACCAAAATCTTTTTGGTTTAGAATTTTTATGCTACTTTTAATTGTTAGATTGAATTTTAAGTGCTTCTGTTTGGAGAGTATGTAAAACCATAACATTATACTGGATTGCATATACATTTTAAATAGCTACCTGAATAAATCTGCCATAGTTAGAAAGAACTATACTGGATTTGGGAAATGTTTTCCACTTCTGTAGTCTGTAGGGTTTGTTCTCTAAATGTGGACATACATGGGGCTGCAGTGGATGGAGGATTTACTTTTTTCACTGGTAGAATTTATTTTATTTGCAAGTATTTTTATTGAATCCCATAATAAATAAAGTCTACGACTGATATGCACAATTGAGGTTTTCAGAGCACTTTACATTCATTACTGTGTGGTCAAATATACCCCTTTATATCTTTTGGAACAATGGTGGAGACAGACCTCTTTGGGATACATTGGATAAGATGTTCTTAATGGTAGCAATAGGTTGTTTGTAGTTTTTTGTTAACTAACAATGTTTAATGGTTTTAACTGATTTTAATTTTATTTATAGAAAGCTGCCTAAACATGTTAGAGGTTAACCAAATTAATGTAAATACATACTTTGTTAAACAGCAAATAGGTTAGAGGAATCGATCTGGGATCATAGTATTAGTGTCTAGAACATGGGTGTCAAACTCATAGCCTGTGGGCCGGATATGTTACATGCTGGCCATGCCCACCCCCGGATTAACAAAGGGGGAAAATTCGCAATACATCATGTGATGACAATGTTTCATACCTCAGGTCTAGAATGATATTAGAATTAAAAAATCCCCAAAATACTTTCTGCCAAATGATTCCCAACATACTTCTAAGAAATGAAATTTTACTAGATGACAATTCATGTGTTTATTGTATTTATTATGTTTGAAATATAGTGTAATATTCCTTCTAAATCTAACTGTTTTCTTCCAAATCTAATGTTTTATCCACTATGGATTTAACTAGGAATAGATTATGGTGTTATGCTCCTATCCAAATCAGCAGCAGAATGAATACCAATATTAAAAGAGGTCTCACTAAGATTTTTTATGCCAAATCAAAACACAAACCTCCTCTTCAAAATAATCTGAAAATTAAGTATAAAAGTTGTACTTACATGAAAAAAACAACTTACATTGGAGTTGTATTATCATTGTGTGTCAAAGAATGAAAGTAAAGTGTTTTGCAATTTTTGCTCTTGTATCATTTATAACAACTATATAATTTTGGTAAATATGTATGAGCCTTTGTATTCTGACAAAATAAATAGTTTATTTTTAAAATTCACAGAAAAATCTGCAGAACACATAATACAACAGACAGAATTTGTAAAAATAGTTCATGCCTCTTCAATTCCCTCAATTCTGTGAGTTAGATTAAGGTAAAAGATAATGCCTCACCCAGAATTAGCCTATTAGCTTTCAGAATATGCTAATAGGAATAATATCACTAATTTGTTTTGAATTTCGCATTTTCCTAACCTCTATGGACATCTCCGATCACTGAAAGATTTCATTTTGCATTAATGCAGTTAGAACTACAGGTAATATTACTGCATTGCTTTTTGTCATGTTTATGTTTCTGTAATACTGGGGTACCATCTCTGTTGTAAATACTGTCACAATAAGGTCATGGATATGAGGCCTTTGTGATATGCTCAGTTGCAGAAGGTGGCAAAGGAGAAGGGAAGATGAACTAATCTGTTAGAGTCTGGTAAGCAGAGAAGGGTGACAAATAGGAGGAGAGAGTGGAACAAAGTGACTCTGTTTAGAGCTATTATTGCAGTGCCATGAAATGGCAAATTGACCACAATATAGGCACTCTAGCAACACCTTTATCAACAATTCCTTAAGAAGGAAATGAAATTTTGAACAGCTTTACCAACTAAAATTAGAGCTGTAAACCGCATCATAAATAAACCATTATGTTTTGATGTTCAATTGAATTATCTTGCATAGTCCTGTTTTCTTTGGGGCGCAGTGCCGGATTTGAATAGTTTCTGTCGTGTCTCAGTAATATTTCCTTAAGAGTCCTGAAATTGTTAAATGAGTCTTGCTTTATTCTTGTTCATACATTGATCATCTAACGCCTGGCAGGAGAGTGCAGGAAAGCAGTCCTTGTCAAACCTCAACAAGCTCAGTTAAAAACACTAACAAAATGTAGCTCCAAATGTGGACTGGGAAAACATAACCTTTATCCAGAGCTGTTACTGTTAGTAGATGCTAACTGTTCTGTAGAACTGTCACATCTGCTTTCAGTCTGTGTGCCAAAGAGGTCAGAGCTCAACCATAATCCTGTTGCACCCCCTGCTGGTTAAAAGCCTGTGCTCATTTTGTTACTTTACACTGAGATAAACATTGCAGGGATTTCACACTTCTTTTCACATTCTATAGGAATTTAATTATCGTTTGGACATTGCTGGTTACAGAATACAAACAATTTAATACAGATGTTTTCATTTTGTGTTTTATCTTCCATGGCCAGGTACGGCACATGCTTCATCAGCGGCTCCAGCTTTCAGCAGATTTCAAACCATCAGGCCTTAGTCATTTTCCTACGCATCTTTTCGATGAGACTGGGCAGGAAATTAAAAACCCTCTTTTACTGCAGAATGAGCAAAAAATTTGGGTTTCTTATGGCGAAGATTACAGGTAGGAGCATGGAGTTTAGCGTTATGACTGTCAGCAGGGTTAGTGTTATCAAATTGTCATAAAAGGAAGTTGAATAGCTTTCCAAGCAACAACAACAACAAAAAATCCTTTTATTTTATTGTAAATTCCAGTGAAATTTCAGAGTTCTTGTTTTAGGCAGTCTTGTTTGAGGAATATGACATCTCTGTCTCTGACTTACTATCTTAATGCCTTGTCATCGTTCTTGATGTCTGCCTGTCAGCACAGCAAGAGGGATTTTTTCATGTCTGAATAGTCACCTTAATGATAGCAGATGGAAACACCACAGGGGTCCAAGCCCATCACCCTGTCATTGTCACCGGCTGCCCTGACCTGTTTCCACTCCTCTGTTTTTTTCCCTTTGGTCCCTTTTTAAAGGAGAAATGGATGGTAATTGAAAAGGAACTTAAGCAAGATTTATGAAGCTGTAGACAACACAATTCCCTGTTATCGCTCTATGTTTTCAAAAATAAAGTCTTAACCTTTTAAGCACCAGTGAGAGAAGAAAGAAAAATAAATTGGTAAACTCATAAAGTCTGGACGACTGAATCTAAAAATAGAAGAGAGCTAGGCTGTACAATAGTTTGTTTACAATATTTCAAGAAATGTGGGTCTGTTTATTATAAAGTATTTCATGGAATCATTACTATTTCCTCAGATGATAATACATGCATTTCTGAATTACTCCTATCTCAGCCTGGTTTGACTGAGATAAATTATTGAACAAAGTCAGTAGAGATATCAAGGAAACTTTCTTGTTTATGTTAGTGTTATGAGTATATTCATAAAATATTTTTTGGCTCTAAATATGGAACACTTTTATAGTTCTTACATGATAGTCATAATGATTACTTTATATTTTTGTAAAAATATTTAATCAATTTATACATAGATTCCTATCTTTTGGACATTGCTGGTTACAGAATACAACCTATACAATACATTCCCTGATTTTATATATAGATTGTTATTATATAGGGATTATGTATAAATTGCCAATTAATATAAAACCACATAAGTATGCTTTCATTAAACTTTCTGTTTTGTTAGTATTATAAATATTTTCATAAGAACTTTTTCAGCTGTAAGTATGGAACATTTTTATAGTTCTTATATGATAGTAAAATTATTACTTTATATTTAAGTAAAATTATTACTTTATATTTATGTAAAATTATGTAATCACTTTATATATAAATTCCCATGTATATTGCCATTTATTATAAAATACATTTGTATGCTTTCATAAAAGCTTTATTTTCTAGTAGTGGTTTTTTACACTACTATTCTTTGTAAATAAAAACAATTTTATAGCCAGTTATAGAAATGTTATGCTGCCTAATATAAGTGTTTTCTTTCATTTTTAAAAAAGAATAATCAACGTGTAGTTCTCTACCTTTTTACTTAATTTTAAGTCCCACTATGTTCAATGAGTCTAGGTGAGGACAGGTGATGGAATACAAACAATTTAGTACTCAAGTGCTGTAGAATTATATTTATGACTAAAATGAAAATGTAATAGTATAATATACATAACATTTCAAATAAAATGTTAAATATCTAATAATAGGTACATAAATATTCTACAAGTCTACTTCCCATTTTATCTTATTTCAAAATAGAAAGCCAATTAACTAAATAAATGTAATAATTTTATAAATAAACACATCTCTCTGTAATATATTGACAAAAATTATCTTCTACAGAAACTAGGCTTGTTTTGCTTTCGGTAATGGCCTTGTTATGGAACAAGACTGATGTTATGATTGGATTCTTCCTGCATACCTTGAGTGTGATTGCTCATAAAATGAGGGTAGTTCTCAAAGAATGTGTCTTACATAATTATTTTGAAAAGGTCTATGCTAAAAAAGAAACTGCCATTTATTCTGAAACTTAATTATATAGTTATTGTAATGAATCATGAAGATGAAAAAGAAATGAAGTCTGGGCCACCAGGGTTGTCAAAATAAAAATTTTGTGGTAAATTTATGAAAATTAAAAGTTTCTGATTTTCAGTCTATAGATTTCAATTGTTAACACTGATCTTTTGCGATATTCATGAAATGGCTACCTATTGAAGAAATTAGCATTTGAAAAAAATCAACATGAAATGCAGGCTATGTTTCTAAAGTGCTGGTTTCTTCATTTCTAAAAAAAGTTATCAGTTTAAAAACTATATATATATTTAGTTATACACATCATCTTTGTGTTGACATAGATATTATTTTTCCATGGGATTATTTCTTTCTTTTAAAGAATAGTGTACCTATTTAGCAATATTCTTTCCAAGCAAATAATTTTCTGAATGGCAATGCCTGCAGTTTAAATGATAGCATGTAGTGGACTTCATTCACTCAAATGAACTTGAAAGCACTTCCCTGAAGCTGCTTCATAATTTGACCTCAAATACAATATTTAACTATGATTGCTGCTCTATTAATAATTAATTACACAGGCATAAGAGAGAGAGAAAAAAGATGTAGTTTCCCAAAAGAGAAAAGTGCTGATCAATGCAGGAAGCATTCAAACTAATAAAAACACATTTAAGCTACATTCAAATAGAAATGGAAAGAAAAGAAAAGAAATAGAAGTTTTGAAAGAATCAGTGGGAGATAATAAAAGCTTCTCAAGTTTTTTTTTTTTTACAATCAATGATACTAAATTAAGTTCACTACTGGAATGTATATGTATATATAAAAATTTGTGAATCGTACATGGAATGCACCTTGTAATTTGATGAGAAAAACATCATAAATGCCCTTTGCCCTAATTTATGGACACAACAGCTTTTACTTCATATTTACCTTTACCTCAACCTGTGACATATTTCCAATATGTCTGTCTTTTCCTTTCCCCCATCCTTACCAACAAGTGAATGGCTTGGGACTTGCATGTAAATGTGAAGCTTCTGAAGAAAAATAGTCTTTTATAGCACTCCGCAGAAAGCATTTCAAAACTATTCTTCTGAAGGGTTTGGTTTTATTGAAACAACATCCCTATTATTCCTCTCAAGTCATGAACTCTTTTTCCCCACAAATTCCTGGGTCATTGGTTGCTTCCAGACAGAGGGCCCCTAGTGCTACCAATCAAAAAACATTGTGCAGCTATTCTGTTTTTCTCTCTCCTTTAATAGATTTTCTTCTATAGTAAGGAAGATGGAAGCATTGGAGGAAAACCAGCAGATTTCAAATGGTAGATTGTCATCTGGATCATTTGTAAAATCTATGAATGAGGCAGAATAATTGTACAATTAAGAGCATTATTTCATTTTGGTATAGGTTGGCATGTCAAATTGCCAATATTATTTCACCATGTTCAAATATTTGAGATCAGCAGCAAGCAATATGCTTCTGTATGTTGAACAGCTACATTACCTGTCCCTAAGAAATACTAATGTTTTAATATTTTTAATACATTATAATTTTAAAAAAAATACTCATAATTTTAAGACCATAATTTTGTTAAAATAATGATTAAAGAAATGCTTTAAAGTAAAGTGATCAACTGCACCTGCAAGGAAATGAAGTAAAGACTTAAAAAAAATATAGAGATATTTGAGGCAGATAGAAACACCAGTAACAAAAATAAAGAAAAGATGTGAGAAAAGATTCCATTGGAACTGATTGTCTGTATTCTGAGGACAATTTGCATTTGGATGGGCTTGAATGGGAAGGTAATCCATAAAGGGGGATGGGGAGTCTTAGGTAATGGAATATGGCTTGTTAGAAATGTAAAATGTGTAACAAACAAAAGACTGCAAGTATGGCAGGATCATGAATGAGTAATTTTGTTTATTTATTCAGAAACTGCAATTTTATCTCTGAATTTGGTTTCTAATGAAGCAGAAAACTATAGTTTCAAATGAATAGTCATTGTTAGACATTCTTCCCGCATAACAGAAATTGTAGAAATTGTATGTGTATTTTGTACTTGTATTCACACCTGAACATTCAATTATTCAAATACAGCTGTTCTGTAATTCTCTCCCATTTATCAGGTAACTTCTGGCTTATTGGAAATTTACTGTAAACCTCCAAACAGGATTTAGATGACAGTAAATTTATTTTCAAAAATGACTTTCTTTTCTTCACCATGCTGGATTGCTTAAGATCTGCTGAGAGTTAGGAAGCTTTCCAGATATGATTTTGAGTGGATGTAATGATTTCAGGAGAAGGAGAATTTTGCCGTTCTGTTCAGTCAGCATAAACACCTTCAGCTAATAACAGCATAACATTGGATTCCTTTTAGATATAATTGCAAATGTTTAGGGTTCCTAAATAGCCAGAATTTTATTGGCCTGGTCAGGATTTTGCCCTCCTAGGTATTGATTAGAATTGGTGAGTGCATAGCTGGAAGGTATATCATTCAATCCACTTTGCTATTAACATTGATATAAGCACTGGCAACATCTGTGACTAAAGACTACTTTCTGTTGTAGAATATATGGATACTGTATGTAATGGGGGGAATGTAGGGATGGATGACCTTAGGGGATAAGGAAAGAAAAAGACCCAGGAAACAATTGGACAAGAGAGGCAAGGCAGGCTTAACAGTCAGAGAAAGAAATTTAGGATGGACCTCTCCTCCCAATTGATGGCTAAAAGTGGCATCAGGAAATCTGTACCTTTAAACTTGCAAATATTCTGTTATTATAGATTTACAATACAGTAGATTTAGCTCATCTAGTTTTGTTTCCAGTCTGCTTTATCCTGGAGAGCTAATAGGATGCATGTGGTATAGAGGTTTTGTACTCTCAATGCAAATGCACCCAGATTATTAATGCAAAATTCTTCCCTTTAATAACTCTAAAAATGAAAGGAAGCATTTGGAAAAAATGTATACTTTTATGACAGTGCTGAATTGCAATGCAATTTCATAAGCAGCATAACACAACCTTCTTCCCACCCACTTTTCCAATATCCCCAGCTTGCTACATAGGACATGACTTAAACTTGCCTCAATTCTAAACATATAGAAATGTCCTAGCTACTTACCCCTCCAACAATCTTTTTCTCCTGCCTCCCCCACTATACTCCTTTCTCCAACATTACAACTCAACAAATTATGGAGAATATATTCAGCAGAAATATTACAAGCTTCTAATTTTATAAAATCCCCTGTCTTCCCATTTCTTGAATAGTTCATATTTATAATGAGAGAGAAAAAGGATCAGAGGGCAGAATGTCTGCATGGTTTCTAAATTTCCCAGATAAGTTTTAAATATGGATTTATGAATACACTGCATAGAAAATTGGCAGTAATTGCAGCTAAGTTTCAAATAAGTCATATGCAATTATTACTTGTAGTATCTTAAACCTTTTATACTAAATCAACAGGCTCTTTTAATATATAATATGGAAAATAGAACTTGGAACTTCTTATAATATAAAATTTCTTTTGTCTTTTATTTTTAAAAATTTGAATTTCAACAAGATATTACTATTTGAATATGAAAGTCATGCACAGGTGGACACATCTTAAAATTGTGTAAATTTTGTTGAAGGGTTGCAATCAATTGATTTTTTTTTTTACCCAGAGTTGCTTTGTAGAGTTGGATAGGTGGCAAATAAATGTAATAAATAATTTGCCATTTTCAGCTGAAAATAGATAATCCAAAAAGCTAAGCAGTGGCTGAACTAAATTAATATTTGAATGATAAACTTCTAGAAAAATGGAGGGTTACAACAATCATCCCTTCCATGAGACCCAGTCAGAAAACAGGGAGGCTGAAATTTTAGCGTTGCCTAAAGCTTGAAAGAAAGGTATACCTTGTCTCTGTCTCTTATACCTCAGGGAGTTAAGATGGAATCAGTTTGAGTTTCTTTTTAATGCTTTGTTTATTTCACAGACTTAATGTTTTTATAACTATCTTTTCTCGGGGAGGGGAGGTGACTTGATGGCTCAGTGGTTAAAGATGCTGAGCTTGTCAGCTGGAAAGTTGAAAGCCCATGTTTGAGACCTGAGCACCACGCAATGGGATGAGTTTCCATTTCTTGCCCCAGCTTCTATCCATCTAGCACTTTGAAAGAGTGCAAATGTGAGTAGATTAATAGGTAGCACTTTGGTGGGAAGGTAAAGCGTTCCATATGTCTTTGGCTTGTAGCCACCATGCTGGCCACATGACTATGGAAATGACTTCAGACAATGCTGGCTCCCTCAGCCAAGAAACAGACATGAACATCATGCCCTAGAGATATGACTGCACTGGGAAACTAAAGGAAACACCTTTATCTTTCTCCAAGGTCAGCTCCATTGCTGCCCACAATACTATGTTTCTCCAAAAACAACACCCTATCTTATATTTTTTTGAACCCTGAAATAAGCACTTGGTCTTATTGCTATGTGCTCAAAAGCCCGATTGGGCTTATTATCAGGGGATGTCTTATTTTGGGGAAAACAGGGTAGTTAAGACTGTACATTTAAATACTAATTTCAAACATTTTAGTGGATATTGAAAAAAGTTACACAATAGGTTTTAATAATGAATGCTAGAATTAGAATCCATTTGTCCTAAGATCTTATAAGAGCAAAATAAACACATTTCATTTTTATCATTATCTTCAAATTTACTGTAACATAATACTAGAAAACTAAATTACATCTTTTTTTAGATAATGAGATTTAAAGTATGGGCAATATGTTGGTAGAAAAGAAACACAGCACCAAAAGATCTTTATTTTATTTGTCTTAATATTTATTTCATTTAGTTTAATCAACAAAGTAATTCCTAATAGATTGCTTTAATCTATACAATTTTTTTGGGATAGAAACATTGAATATGAATATTTATATAAATATATCTGCAAAAAATGTTTTAATGTTTTTATAGATTATTTGTTTTCCTTTTCAGGTTTTTGTTAGTCTTAATTAAAAAAATATTATCAAAGGTTTCTTTTTAAATTACTGTGTGTTTCATTATTTTTAAAACAATACTATCTCTGTGATGGATAAGCCCTTTTTCAAAAATATCCTATGAATGACTATTTCAAATTGAAAATGATTTCTTAAAACTATTGTAGAATTCTTGATTACTAATATTTATATTCTAAAACATTAGCATGCAGTTTAGCATATTTGAAGAAACATGTATGATGAAATTATTTTGAATCTGCTTTGATACCTCCAATTGCTAACATCTGCATAATCCACATGATATATTCCTATTTTATCTTTATCAGTTATAGTGTAAGAAAATCATCAATGTCAACATAACCTTAGTATAACATTATTAATTGGCAACTGGATTTGTTCTTTTGCAGAGGACCACCTGGTAGATGGTTATTGTTTTAATTTCCAATCAGCTATTTCTGCTTGGAGATGAGCAGGTATTTTAAGAATAATTCAATTTCCTTGCTGTCCATAACCTATAGGTTAATAAAGATGACAAGCTTGCTGTGGTGAAATTAATTTGAAAGGTAAAAGTGTCTGAACAGTTAACAAGCTTTTATCTGAGAGGTTACTTCCCATCAAATCAAAAGTTGAATTTTAAATACCTTGTTCTGTATTCATTCTTAGCTTCTGATCTGACATTCACACCCTTAGCTACCTATACCTGTTGGTTTTGCAACTGTTTGATTTCCTCTCCTTAAATGGTCATTTTGTATGATGTTTCCATTTTCAGGTCTCCCTTAAATCCTGTTCTGAGTTTGACCTTTGACAAAGTGATAGCAACAAAAAAGAATGGTATCACAGTTATTTATAAAACACTTCTGGATCCCAGTGTTGATTTGCTGCCTAGATATGACAGGTACAACAATTTCTGTTCATTTGAGTGTTCTGAACTGATATACTACTATAAAAACCAGAGAAGGGAAAACCAGGGATAGAAAGATTTAACTGCAAGGATAATTGCTGCTTTAACTATCACAAAGAAATGACCACAGTTTGCTATAAATCATAAAAAATATTGTCTTCAGAGAATTTGAAGAATAACTCAAAAAAACTCCAGTTTCCATTAGAATATAGGTAGATTAAATATGAGGACATTTTCTCTTTCAATGTTTGTGGTAAAATTGAATAATAAATTATGCTTTATAAACTCAGAACTGAAACCCTGTTACCGTTCACTTGGTAGTCAGGTCCTTTGATGTTAGCAGAATGAAATGCAATGATAGTTCTCAGGCACAGAATGGAAGAAGCTGATTTCTATTTCTGTTTATTTCCTGATTAGATAGAGGCTGCAGGAGACAAACACATCATACACACATACGAACACACACTTGTAATGCTTTTGACAAAGAACTCAGTATGAAGTGCATTGGGAGCCACCTTATACTTTTTTTTGTTATTAACATGTGTCCTTCAACGTGTGTTACATGAAGAATGGCAAATAATTGAAAGAACCTATTGACACTTGGAATAACCTGAAAACACAAATGAGTGGAGCGACCATGATATATAGGAATCAGGAATCAATCATGGGATTAGATTTGCATAAGTTTATACAGTTTTAATTGAAGCCTTCTAAAGAATAGTTACACCAAAAACACACTTGTATAATAGCAGGAACATGGTTGGAGACAGCATACTAAAATGGCACTTATCACTGGATGATAATATGTAATGCATATTAAAAGTATATTGCTGTGCAAACAGTAGAATGATACATCTCACTTAAGGTTACTATCGGTCAATACTCATTAAATATTAGAATAGACAGAATAGATACAAAAATATGTTTCCCCCCATCATTTATGAGAAATAAAATGTAGGATATATTTAGATTACTAGGAGGGAACACTTTTCTGCATAGCAGTCATAAATTATTAATACGAGATACATGTAGCATGTACGGTTTTGGGTGTCTTGCAGTATACCCAAGTACCACTACTGCTACATGAGAACTTTGAATTCCAGGTACAATTCAAGGTTCTGATTATCACCTCTAAAGCCTTACATGGCACAGGGCCAAGTTATTTGTAGGAGCCTTTCTCTCTGAGGGTATCTGTATATCCTACTAAGTTTGATATGATGAGTACTCTTCAGGTCCCCTCCCTTAAATGTTGTCGCCTGATGGGACCTTGGAGATCCCTGATAAGGTCTCAGTGACTGCTCCAACTCTTTGAAATATCACCCTATCTGAGGCCCAAGGGATCCCTATCCTTTTAGCTTTCCAGAGGGCTGTGAAGAGGGCTGGCTCTTCCCCCAAGCAGTGGGCAAAGAGAGGGATTGAGTTGGGAGTTGTTTTGATCTCATGCCTGGGGAAAAGAGTATGTTTGTTTTTTAGCCATGTTTTATGGATAGTTATGAACTACCTAGAATCACTGCATGACATAGGTGGCCACATAAGTCCTATAAATAAACATTCAAAATTTACCCGATTCCTCTGTGCCACAGCTGAATGTTTCCATTTTAGTTATCCTTTTTTTAAAAAAAAAAATCTAGTTGCTTATTGTTTTATTTTTAAATAAAGAGGAATTAAAGAAGCAAAGAGTTCCTCCCTTTGCTGGGAGGGAAGAGGAAAAAACAACAGCTCCAATGTAGACTTGGATTTCTGCTACTAGGACAATCATACTAATAAATTATTCGAGATTATATATTAATGTAACTATCAAAAAAAGTTACTTCTGGCTTCTTGTTTTTAGTTGGGAAGCTTATGATGGATTTCCAGAGAACTTTCAATTCATTAAGGCTCCAGAACATCAGATCTTGGAGACTGTGGAACCAGACAATCTTTTTTTCCAAAATAAGGTAAATAGTGATAATAATTATATGCCATCCTATATTCTTGGGAAGAACTCAAGGCATCTGAAGGCCAACACCAAATAAAAAACTGGCAGTTGGGATTTCACATTGTGGTATATATAATAACAAAGATTATTTCACCTATAAATTACAATTTTCAGGCCTTGAAGAGCTGTTTTCAATTATGTCTGTTTAGGGCTAGCTTCTCCATGCTGAGGATGACCTTTTCAATTCAGAAAAGCTTGAAATGGGCATCTTGTCAATGAAGATAGGAAACATCAACATTCAGAGTAAATAGTTAACTTTGGACAACAGAAATAAGTCAATCCCATGCTGGCTAGAGATTGTGGTAATTGTAACCCAGCTCTTCAGAAAGGATACATCCACTCAGATGTCAAAAAGCTAAACAAAAATAAATAAAATAAAGATAAAAATAGATATATTTTAAAATATTGGACAGGTCCAACTCAGTGGTGAAATCCAAATTTTTTTACTACCTGTTCTGTGGGAATGGCTTGGTGGACGTGGTGTAGCTTGGTGGGTGTGGCAGGGGAAGGATATTGCAAAATCTCCATTCCTACCCCACTCCAGGGGAAGGA
>JANHFK010005290.1:247665-264917 GCA_036250565.1 Sibynophis collaris | reverse complement strand
CTCTGTAAACCGCTTAGAGAGGGCTGTAAAAGCACTATGAAGTGGTATATAAGTCTAAGTGCTATTGCTATTGCTACATCAATCATTTGGTAAATAGACAAATATCCCATGGCAGTCACATACTAAGTGTGTCACAATATGTTTTTCAAATAAACATACATTTTGATCTTTATTTCAACAATGTTGATAGATAAAAGGGATTTGCTATAATGTACCCTGTAGCCCACTTGCCCCCAGATGTCCAGGAAATCCAACATCTAGCTGTGTCCTTGTTGATCCAGGCAATAGCCAATCTGGTATAGATTTCTATAAATTACATTTCACTTATTGTTTATGGGAGAGATACTGTTCATCTGGCTCCTCTATGAACCCTGACAAACGTGGTTGAACCATAGCTGTCATCCTCCTCAGGGTATATAAACTTCACAACCACAGCAAGGTAATGCCTCACTGGAATATTATTATGTGTGAGTAATTACCTTTAGATTCACAGTCTAAGACTTAATAATTCAAGTCTTAACCAAGGATCTAAGAATTATTCAGCTAGCATCTAAGAATATAAACAGTTTGAAACAGGATGGTGTTGGGTTTTTTGTTTTTTTGTAAAATTAAGGAGTTTAGGTCTGATAAATTCAATATATCCATATTACAAGGAAGCCTTAAGTATTGCTCTGAGGGCTCCAATCATGATCGGTATAACAATGGATTTCTTTTCTCCATAAGCATTTTGATCTACATTTTCCTATATTCATAACTTTTCCAACTGTTTTGCCTCAATCCTACAATCATCGGATTTAGCAACATCAGTGAACCAGACACTCTTCTTTTCAATAACTGTTATTATTATTCAGACCTCACTTACCTAAATCTTACTTAACTAGGCTTATGGAACTATGTAGAACTAGAAGAACTTAAATAACTGGTGTGCCCCAGGACCCTTTGTAATCCCTAAAAGTTTTTGTTTCATATATCCTTCTGATGGCATTTATTTTATTTTCCTTCTGGCTCTTAATCAATTGGTTCTTTCTTATCTATTTCTGAAAACATCATTTGACAAGTGACTGACTTTTGTCCTTTCTCTGTAGCTGTTCAGCTGATTTTTAAGTTATAGCCACAATTGTCAGTTTTGGCCTAGTGTCATATATTCATTTCATATTTTCATGCTAAAAAATATACAAGTAGTATGTGGGATGTCTGTGGAAATTCTCAGTCATCCAGGTCATAGTTGTCCCAGAGGTGCTTTTTCAAGAGGCAACTGGACTTTCTTGTTTTTCTTTGAAGACATTTCATTTCTCATCCAAAAAGCATCTTCAGCTCTGACTGGGTGGTGGGGAATGAAAGGATTTATATTCCTTGCAGACAGCTCATCATTTGCATTCTTTTACAGAGTCATTGAGGCTATGTGGAGGTTTATCTGTGTCATCAGGTTCACCAAAATAGTACAAATGGGTGTGGAGCTTTCTTGGAACTGTTGAAAGGACTGTTATAGACTGGATAGATAATGTCATATCCCTCCACCTCTGTTGAGAGAGGACTGCTCAATTTTGACTATTTGGGGTCTATAAATTTTCCTCAAAAAAATAAGACAGATAAACAAAAAAGAGATAAACAAAAAATTCAAAATGGGTGGGGGGAGATATAATTTGGGAAAGTAGGACAAAAGTAGAGATTTATCCTAATGTTGGACACACATGGCTTCTTTAATTTATAAAAGAAAAACACTTACAGTGGAGTGCATTTAGTTTGATCATTTATTTGTGGCAAATAAATTCCCATCTGTGTTTTGTAAACTTATTGTATATAATATCCACTACTTTAAAATACAGTTTTTCTTATTATTTTTTTATTCTTCACTATATAATTTTTATATATTATATAGGCACATTTTAATAAGTTAATAAAATTCAGTTATTGTCCCTAAAGTGGTCCATATATTTGTCAAGAATAATTAATTAGATAATAATTAATTAGACCAAGCAATGTTGGTCCAGTTCATAGAATTCTGAAGTGGTATTCTTATATTTCCAAAGATGGAATAATGAAGAAACTTGCTGGGGGGAAAAAAGAAAAAGAAGCAGAAAAAATGTTTCTGTTCTTTGTTATAAAACAGAATCTAAATAACATGGTTTTCTCCACCTAGTGAATACAGAAGTAGTAAAAGAAGAAAGGAGTGGGAAATATTACCATGTGGGAAGAAAGTACCTAGGATTGGAAACAGAATTACCCAATTAAAGGGCTGTTTATGTCCTACTAATATTGCATTCTCATTAAAACCTGCCTGAAGTTTACGGGCATAAATGATATGAAATTTAGGATATGGGACCAAGGTATACAGGAAAATAGCTAAAAATGGGCTATGAGGCCCATATACTAAATTTAGCTGTTATGTCATCAACAAATGTTTTCAATTAGTAATCTTGTCCTTGATTATGATTTGTAGTAGCTGGTACATTTTTCCAGTTACCTGAATTTCAGACTTCCTTTTCTTTATATATGCTCTAGAAAATCTGTTTAAAAAAGAGGGAAAATTTGTCCATCCAGTAATATTTGTAATGATCAATAGATGGTCATGAAAGCCAAGGCAAAGGAACCTGAATCTAATAATAAAACTAATCTGCTACAAATATAGATCATCTACATAGGGAGGGATTTTCTCCCTTAAAACTCCTTTTTTCTCCTGCCTAATCTTATGCAATTGTCTAATTTTATTTCTCCTCGCATTAACTTATACTATAACAACCAACCATGTATTTTGTAGTTGAATTCAACTATAATTCAAAGCTGGCTATCATTTTAATCTCAAAGATTGCCTCAGTATTCAAATGCCTTCCAATTAGAAAGAGATCTATTATATCATTAATCAACAGAAAAGGACAGAAAATATAAATCTTCTATGAAAAGAAAATACTTAATCATCTCTATTTGAAGGACCATATGAGTCAATCCTTTCTAATAATTTTCTGAAATGTTCAGCATATTTGGATTTCCAGGAGAAATACAAAGGAACAGGCAAAAGTGTATGCAAATAATATTTAATATTTATAAATGCAAAACTGTTGTGGTCAGTGGTTGAAAGATGCAGTTTTTGATACAGAACAAGTTTCAGACATTGTGGCAGAATGTGATATGGGCATAAGCTAATTTTAGTGAAATAAGTGTATAATGATTGTATGCCCTAATTGATTCACAATCAAATCCCATGTTTCACTGATTTTAGGAAAGAGATGGTGAAATTTAATTTATCTTTATCTTTTATTTTTGTAGTTTTCACTCAGTCTACTGTTTAATCTTTGATTACAGGCTACTAAAGAAGTAATAGAACGAGAGGCCCCAGGGATGGCCTTGGCAATGCTGATGGGATCACTTAATGTTACACCTCTGGGCATGCTCTCTAGGTAAGAATGCTAATAAAAATACGAAAAGTTTTTCTCTAGAAAACGTAAGGTAGTGGAATGGCTGCAATAACAAAAGTAATTCATCACCCCTTCCTCCTTTTGATATCCAAATGGCTTCTTTTATTGTTTTATGGTTTTTATTTGCTTTACTTTTTTATTGTGGAGTATTTTGACAGATGGAGTTCAGGAAGAAAAGACATTGAATCTCTCTTGTAAGAGTTTCACATAGTAACAATGTGTACCAATTGTGTAGCTCTTTCAAACTATTTTGCATATTTTGCTTCAGTAGACTACACAACAATATTTTAAAATAGATTGTGGATTCTATAGTGCAGCCACTGAGAGATAGTAGCTTGCTGAAGCCTACTTTTCATATGGGAGAGATATCCTAATCACCCAATGAACTTCTGTGGCTGAGGTGGATGAGAATGTGGGTATTCCTGGTATCAGTCCAACCTTAATCACTACATCAAAGTACCTCTTGTGTAGCAATTATTTTTTGCAGAATTCTTTTTCTTTTTCTTCCCAGTTAGCACTGATTTCTCTGTTTTCACTATAAGGGTCTTATACTAGCAGATATTTAAAAGAAATCTTGCAAATCAATAAATAAGTATGCAAAGTTCTCACAGAAAATACTTCTGAATTGTGAAGAATCTATATGAATCTCAGGTTTAAATGAGTCTGAACTAATTTTTATCATGTTAATGTGATTAAGTAATGCACTTGATTGAACTTCAGTTATAATTGTAATGAAAAAATAGTAGCACTTGTCTTGAAAGAAATTGCATAAATATTTGACATTGATATAGTACAGAATTGCATCATGCATGAATATTTGATTGATGGAGAGGGAATGCAATATATACTTATGAGTTAACATAATGTTAATGTGAAGCATGTTCCAAACTACCATGTGAAGTATGTTCCAAACTAGATAAGTATGTTGTAAAAGGATAGACGGAAACAAAATCCTTCCAGTGGGAATTACATATTATTTCTTGGTTTCTTTCACTAAGCACTTTTTTGTGTGTATTGAAACTTTGTGGAAGAGCCAATCTGATGTAGTAGTTAAGGCATCAGAATAGAAACTGGGAGTCTAGTGCTGCCTGAGTCTTTTCCACCAAATGTCTAGTTTACAAAAGTAAAAGAGAAACTTCAGTGTGTTCTAGTCAGTCTTGTGAATATAGAATTAATAAGTTGGTAAGTTGCAGTTCAGAATTTCATCCTTGAAATATTTTTTTTGTTCTACAAGATCAGTAACACACTGACTTAGTATTGAATATACTTCTGTTGATTATTTTCTTCATTCTATTATAATCGTAAATATTTATTCTTTTCGATCAGGATTGTTTGTTTTCCTATATAGTACACAAAAGGAAAACAAAAGGGATGGCTGGTAGATGATAGGCAAAGATCCCATTGAAAAATGATCCAGCTGAATTAATTATTGCACTTGTGATTGATATTATTGTCATTATTTTAGAGACTGACTTGGGAGCTGGATTTGTTGTTGGCTCTAGTTCCTGTGTTTGTGTTTATATAGTCTATAGGTGATGATGTATGGTAGGTTTTCTGTAAGCAGCACTAAATCCAAAGGCAAAGTTGTTTAAATGTCTAAGGTGGGCTGTAGTGATATACAAGGAGGGGAAAGGCTCTTCTTGGAATGACAACTTTGCTATCGTTCTAGAAAGTAAATAGTATTTTCATAATATAACACTGACTTGAAACAAATTTAATTAAAATTACACTTTATATGATTCCTGTGTCATACTGTCAGCCCTTCAAGTTACACCAAGTCAGAAAAGAGACTCCACAAGAGTCTCTCTGGAATTCTGCTTTAGTGTGTAGATATGTACTAGGAATAGAGTTACAATTTAGCAGTAAGTTATTCAAATGCAGTGGTAGGAGAAAACTTGATGGTGACCTTTTCAACTGCTTAATATTATTAACCCTGAGATCCAGATGGTGCATAATCAGTTGGGTTTCACTAAAGCTATCAAAACCTGGCATTTTCAGCAGGCTTTGAAAGGTGGAAAGTTGTGAGATATTTCCTCAATTAATATGGAGTTTAATTAATGTAGAACGTTATTTATCTCTGGCATTGTACTTTGTATTGGTAAAATACATACATACATATTTACATACATTATGTTTATTGCATTGTATTTGTAAAACACACAGTTATTTGTATTTTAGACTTGTAGTTTTTAATATTATATACAAATAGATATGAAAGCTGTTCTGGATCTGTTCTGATAAGAGAGACCTAAAAATCGATTGATCATTCATATCCACTTTCAATCTTTTTCACTTGATGAGAGTTTTAGAGAAAATACCAATATTCAGGGATGGACAGCTGATAAAGCAGCTCTAACATCATTGAGCAACAGTAAGACTGTTGAAATGAGCTTATTTAGCTGTTTCTAAAGCATTTAAATGGCTGCATATCTTAAACTCGGGGTGGCTAAAAAACCCAAAAGCAATATATGTCAACAATGAAAGAAAACATTACAGCAAAGCACAAAACTGTCTTAGTTTCACAGCTAAAGGTTCCCATGCAGCTTGTAATAAGTTTGTTCATCTGACAGCAAAATGCTCTAATCATCATAAATGCAAGCCAGTTGCCAAGTGCCTGAATTACAATCACATTGGGGTAATTGAAGATGGGTCATAAGTTACTTTTCTCAACACTGTCAGAATTTAGAACTGTCATTTAAAAAATGGTTATAAGTCCAGGACAACCTATATGCATATATGTGAAAAGGCTAATATTGATTAGCTAAGTAAAACTCATTTGATCATGAAGGTTTCTTAAATCAATTCTGTTCCCAATCCACTGAATGAATGCTAAGACTTCACCTTTTTGAGATTGATTAAAATTATGTTTTATTAAAAATAATTGTTAATTTCCTGTGATTTAATACTCATCCCTTTCCTCTCTTTTTCTCCTCTTCCCCCCCCCCCAGACCTGTGTGTGGAATCAGAGGGAAAACTCTCATAATTAACCTTCCAGGTAGCAAGAAAGGATCACAGGTAAGCAATGTTTGTCATGAGGAACTAAAGATATTTTGATGATTACAAAATTTACCTTCATAAATAGTAAACATAATTTAATGTAGTGTAATTAGCAAGAAAGATGAGCATTATTTTAATGAATACCTTTCATTCAGGAGGTCAAGGCACTCCTTCCATCTATTTTTCCCCACTATAACTCTGTGAGATAGTTGAGATAAGAAAAAAAATGACTGGCTCAAAGGCCAGGGAGCTTTCATTGCTGAGGATAAACTAGAATCTGAATTTCCCAATAGTAATCCAGCACGTTATCCATTTACACACTGGAATTCATTTTTAGGATTAAAATCTGTAAAACCTTCAATATCCTACTTCCACTTATTAATGTAAAGGTTTCCCTGTCCAGTCCCGTCTGACTCTAGGGCACAATACTCATCTCTATTTCTTGGCCAAGGGAGCCAGCATTGTCCGAAGATATTTTCCATGGTCATGTGGCCACCATGGCTATATGACAAAGGCGCTCAGAATGCTGTTCCCTTCCCACCAAAGTGGAAAGTACCTATTAATCTGCTCAGATTTGCAAGCTTTCAAACTGCTAGATGGGCAGGAACTAAGGCAAGGAATGGGAGCTCACTCTATTGTGTGATGGGTCTCGAACTCAGGCTGTCAGCTTGCCAGCTGACAAACTCAGTGTCTTTACTTGCTGAACCATCGCTTCCACTTATTAAATGAAGGTATTTGCATTTGGAGGTTTAAAAGTCTAATTAATTAGTAATTGTTCCTTTCACATTTTGAAATAATGTTAGCAAAACATATATTTTAACATAATATGACATTCATTATTTAAAATGAAAGCACTGAATGCATTCAAACCTCCTTAAACCATAGCCATAACATATTAGTATCTCATTCTTTTCATAAACCATATTTAGCTGAACACCTTTTGCTTTTTTGTGAAGTCAAAACTGGCAAACAATGATTCGAGTGATCTCTCCAAAACTGGATTGCATACCAGGATTTTATTACAATTTCACCTCCTGTTTAGAAAGATTACTCATGCAATTCTTGCAATACAAATATTTTTTAGAATTAAAGAACATGTAGAATAATTTTCTGCAATCCATCTTCTTCATACCTGAGTATTCTAACAAAATGAATAAGCAATGAATAAGTATATATTTAACTATCAAACAATAATAGCAGGCCAGCTTCCCAACTCCCCATGTTATGCAGGCGGTTTCTAATTAATTGATTAATTCCATCTTCTGTCCAGAAATGTAAACAATGTAATTTTTTAAATAAGTATAACTATATCCTTAATGTTGTTAATCGTTCAAGGAATTTCATCCTGACAGTATATATGGATTCACTTAAATAGACAAATTTAAGAATACCAAAACAGAAAGTTGCACATAAACAGTAAAATGTATCTCTGATCTAAAACTTGAATCTGAATAGATACTGATTTTTTAGTATTTAAATAGTGTCAAAAAAACTTTCTGTGTTTTCTATGTAAACATTTGTCTGTCATGAAAGTCATTATAAATATTTCAAATAATACAAAATAGTAGGATTTTTGTTTTAAAAGCTGTGAGTATTTATAGGATTACACTGCAGCATACAGTTTCTAACTGAATGTAAATATTTTTATAATATTTTTAGAACACAAAAGTTTATTCCCTATATCCGGGATATAATTATTCCCCATATCCAGGATATAATTGGGGTGGGGGAGGTAGAATGATATATATATATTTATTTGTATATAAATTTGTTGCATTTATTGTGCTTCTCCTATTTTTCTTTGAGGGTGCACAACCTGCACAATTAGAGCTGTGAAACTGAGTGGAGTTAGAAAACCACAAAATTGTAAGCTCTGTAGAGTGGATAATATTTACTTCATAGTTACAATTTATGCCAACAATTTTTCAGCTCTGTCTGTGTGGCTAAGAAGATTTACACATTCTTAGATATTGTGAGTTAGCAAGCCAAAGTCAGATTTGAAACAATTTTACTCTTAGAAGCCCTGACAATTTGTTGACAATCTTTGGTGAACACTTTTTATTTCAATTTGCTAGTGTGTTTAAGTGAAATATATTAAAACGGTATATTTCTTTCAAACAAAACTTTCCTTGTATGTGGTAAAGGTGTTCTAACATTTAATTTATCTTTATATGTATAGAAAGTATATGTAATTTTCAAATTTAGACATATTTTCTTGATAACTTGACTTTGGATGATGTCAACTTCATGGATGGCTGGTGACTATTAAAATAATTTGATCCATGACATGGAACCTGTACATTGGCAAACAGTGGCAAAGGTTTCCTCATTTCTTTCTTTAGCACAAGCAGTGCTTCAGGGGTCCCCAACCCCTGGGCCGCAGCCCACTACCATGGCCTGTTCCGAACCGGGCCACATAAGCAGCTAGCTGGTGCATGAGTCCTTGCACAGCTTAATTTGTGAAAGTGGTGGGTTGGTGCACACACACATCAGCCTGCCACTTAAACAGGCTGGTTCCCTTCTCCCCACCCCCACCAAACTGAAGAAGTTAGAGACCACTGCTGTATATGATTATTTCACATATTTTCATCAAATCAGAAGGCAAATCCCATAATTCTGTTTTTCTTTGATATGATAGAATGGCTATCTTTAGAGCTTTAGTTTCTTTGTCTTTATATATTCTAATTCTTTACTTATAGTATAGTTATAATTGTGTATGAATAGAGAAGAGTTCACAGTTTGATTTTTTTTTTCATCATCCTCTTTGAAATATAATATTTTGAACTTTCAGAATTTTGTGTCAGTAAAGATCACAAAAAACACTGTTCAAGGGATTTTTCCTGAAGCTGTCTCTCCCCCCTTCCCTTTATTAATATATCTTTTATTAACCTGAAATCAGATGTAAGATAAAGAAATCAGGTAGTTTGAAAAGGGACAACCTATCAATAGCTATCAGACAGAATGCTGAATTAATTACATTTTTGTGAGGTCAGAAAAAGTGCTTAATTTTCATTGTTTTTTCCCTATATATATTAAAAAGAAAAGGAATAAAGGTAGTTATTGCATGTCTTCTTAGCCTGCTCCCTCCAATCATTTAATTAAAGCGTGTAAACCGAATCTCCTTTAGTAATACAGAGTAAACTGATACTTTTGAAACAAATATAGCGGGCAGGTGGCAGTATGTCTCTGAAAAATAAACAGCATTATAATAGCAGTCAGGCCAAGTACAGTAAATAATAGAGAAAATGTTAAATAAAAAGAAAGAAATGGTGTAGTGTGGCATGATATAGTAGGTGGTGTGGTGCTGTGTGGTGTACTGTGGTTTGGTATGATATGGTTACCATGGTGTAGCGGTTAACATTTTGGCTTAGAAACCAGGAGACTATATTCTAGGTCTCCCTTAGGCATAAAAGCCAGCTGGCTAACTTTCTCACTTTTTCACAGCCCAACTCACCTCATAGGATTGTTGTGTAGAAAAATACGAGGCAATAATATTTGATATATCACCACCAAGGGAGGGAGGGGATGGATTTTTTAAAAAGGATATGTGCTAACCAATAAAAATGTCACCAATGAAGAATTGAGATGTTCTATATTAGAATTAAAAATATTTAAAGCTGATCAGCTTAAAATTTTAGCAACTATAGATTTAATACAACTATAGCAGGCTATTTTTAATTTTTTAGTGCCCTATCACAGTAATAATGAAAGAAATGTTTCTTTGTCCTTTAAGCCAAGTTAAACTAATTTGTTTAATATGTCTATCAATAAATATTAAATTTTAAAAGCAAGTAATACGAATAATGGTGTTCAAAGTACTATCCTGTCCTGTATAAATCTATGCTCAATAAAGCTTGGCAGTCATCTTTTAGGATTTCACTGGGAGATAATTTCAACTCCCTTGAACTGCTGGCAATAATACTTCTTTATCTAGATTTTGGTTGGCAACTTTCTACAATAATTTCAGGGATTCCAAGTGTTTAATATATGGAATGACAAAACCAAGACATTCTAATAACAGACTTTTTGTCAGAAGATTTATTCACTACAACATCAAAATGAATCCAGGAGGAAAAATGGTTCAGGGATCAGAAAATTAAGATGTTAGATTATTATCTTTCCTAATATGGATACTAAAAGTACTAAGAACTAATATTTTTTAAAATGAGCTACAAAGCAAAATAATTTACATTATTTAATGCAAATTATGTATTTAATATTTAGTAAATTAGATATTATTTAACTTTTTGCAACATTTACTTCATCTAAAACATGTTTATTATTTTGCAAGCCATATAAAATATGCTAAAAAAGGAAGAAAAGGAAATTCTAGATATTGTGGAGTTTAAAAAAGAACATTCTGGTAAATTCAAAATTTTCCATTAAAGGTACAAAAACACATCAAAAGCATACTAATTTACAACTTTATTCAATTTTAATATAACTGCTCAATATGCACTAGGTAAGTTTTCACTGTCATTCTTCTCATTATGCGCAGGAATGCTTTCAATTTATACTACCAGCCCTACCTCATGCCATTGATCTTTTACGGGATGCCATTGTAAAAGTAAAAGAGGTTCATGATGAACTTGAAGATCTACCTTCACCACCACCACCTCTTTCTCCTCCTCCAACCATCAGCCCTCACAAGCAGACAGAAGACAAAGGTGTACAGTGTGAGGAAGAGGAGGAAGAGAAAAAAGATAGTGGAGTTGCTTCTACAGAGGATAGTTCCTCCTCGCATATAACTGCTGCAGCCATTGCAGCAAAGGTGAGTTGAGGTTCTGTAAAAAGGAGCACATAAGTTTCTATCTCAGGTATTTTCTGTATATAGATAGAGATCAATCAAGAGTGAAGCTGATTATTTTTTTCACTCTGTAGCTACAACAATAAAATTTCTAGATGATTAGTCATATTTTTTTCTGTATAGAATTATAAAAATAATTATGCATCTGTCAAAAGGGAAAGTAAGATTCTCAATTGCTGCTAGTTTTTTTCCATTTGGAATGTTTATGCCACATTGAATGCCATTTCCATGTTCCTATAGTCACACAGTGTGACATTTCAGTAGGTTCATAGGATTGCAAGAAAGGAGAAAGAGGAGAGAATGTGCTCTAGGTATATAAAAGACTGTTGTGAGTGATGTCATTGTCTTGTCAAACACCAATTATGTGGGAGTTGGGACTTTTTTAGCGGTAGTTCATTTGTCATCATTTTCTGGAAATTGTGCAGTAGAAATCTTGTAGAGCAGCAAATCCTCAAGTTAATTATCTATTTACCCAAAAGTTCTGCTGCTTTTGCAAAATTTTCAATAAATTTTGAGAGCACTACTCAGACTTCTTAATGGCAAGCTTCAATTAAAAATATTAAATTTTGTATATATTTTTGGAAATCTATCCCAGTTAAGTTTCAAATGATTTATTTCCAGTAACCAAATTCAGAATTGTAGAATAGTTGTTTGGGTCATGCATGATGTCTTTTACAGCTCACTTTATGAAGTAAATGCTGAAACCCTTATGTCCAGTATAAATTATTTAATCAAATGTTAATATAATGGAACCAATCAATTGACAACAATAGAAGCTAAATATTTATTTATAGTTCATAATCATATTTGAGATCATACTCTCCCTAGTCTAATTCCAGTGTTCTAGACAGCTCTTCTACACTTTCAGGCAAGGAAAATTCGGGTATACTTGTTTTTAGGATAGCAAACATATCTTCTATTAAAATTCTACAGGTAAGTGATTGAAAAAATTCAGCTTATTCCTGGGCATTGCACAGAAATCTGAAAATTTCTTGTATTTCCAGTATTAGTTTCCATTTTGTATATTTATATGTAAAAATTTCCCATAAAGAACTATAGATATTATGTTGATGGAGAGGGAAGTATTCCCACATTTATTCCACAACTATCTAGTAAAGTAGCTTGGTCTAAGAAAATGACTGGCCTGTAGCCCTAATTAATCTAGTGAGCTCCTTGCTTGGATGTGGATTTGATTGTGGGTCCTTCTAGTTCAGGCTTTTTACTTGAAGGGATGTCACAAAGAAATCAGCATTTATATTTACTCTGTAACAGGAAAAAAATTGATTGGGGCCAGGGGGTACACATGTGTACTTTCTTTCCTTAATATCTGAGGAGAATTGGTTAATAAAATGAGACTATAATTAAAAACAGAAAATACCTGAGAACTAAACTGTGCTCATTTAAATATATTGCATTTAGGTGTGCCACGTATTTTCACCCTCGTCCCCTCTACACCATTTTGCTTGTTTAGCTTCTTATTTTCCTGCCATTGCATTCATGGTTATTATGTATTGTACATTAGAAGCATCCATCCTATACCAGTTCTGCTGTTATCATGGCAAAAGGTGAACATCCCATTCCTGGTCTCATCTGTTATCCCTCTCACTCATCAGACAGTGCAGGAGAACCGGTAAGACACACCTACCAGAATGTTTCGCACAAATATCTTCAGTCAGATTGCTTGCCTTCTCGTTGTAGGAACTACAGTTACTTTCTTTATTCTCAATGACATACTGTGTTGCTCTCTGAGCAAACAAGTTTTAAATTTCCATTCTGTCAATTTTTATGAAATAGATAATAATTAACATTTATTTTAGCTGTGAAGTATTAATTTTAAATTTTATTGCTCTCTGATTGAAGACTTGTTTTGGTTTAGATTCATTTACCTCTGGAGGCTGCTCAGAAATTGTAGACATCATATTTTTACTACAATAAAACTAAAATATTCTTCTATGCTTCAAAGGAGCCACGGTGCATGGATTTTCAAATTACTTGGCTTTGGATAATATGCAGATATTTCTGGTAGATGCTTTTACTGATTATCCAATGCTGATTTTTTTAAAAGTACTTGCTCATCATATTCCAATACTCTTTTTTTAAAAAAAAACTTTATTTCACTCACAAAATGGAAACTGAAGAAATAATATCTAAGTTGCCTAGCACATGTTTGTCATCGTACCCTTCTAAATTGGTCAAGTGTCAAATCTTCTGTTGCATTATAATTAGAATCTGAATGATAACTTCTTTCTAATTCTGAAAAACAATATTTGCCAGCATTAGAAAGCTGTGATTATGAGTATCAGTTAAAGATCCTTAGCTAAATAAAATTACCGTAAGTAAGCTTGCCTCTCTTTCCTATAAGCAGCTAGAATATTCATGTCTGCACTACCTTTGTTATAGATAGACAGCTTCTAGTTGGAGAAGAGCCATGCTGGGACAGGTGTATGTATGTTCTTTTCACCTTCCCCTTTTTGCAATTCAGAAAGAAGGCCCTTTCCCAGTTCCTTGCAAAATATAGGAGGATAAAGAAAAGATGTATTGTGCGAAGGGGTCGCTCCATTTCCTTGTAGTAACCTAACTTACTATTGGAGGAATGGGAATTGAAACACAATTCCTTCACAAGAAATAGACAGTTAGATTTTACTTGTACATCCATAAGAATAAAATTAGCTGGAATAATTCTCATTATAATAAAAAATATAATATTTCCTTATATATAGATGTTGATTCAACAAATGAACTGATTATAGCCCCAGTTTCATTTTTCTTATAAAATACAATGCTAAAATAAGTCCCTTTAGATTTTAAAAACTTGTTGTTCCACTCCTATTGTTATAGCTGATCAGTTCATCATTATCCTAAAAATTCTGTGAACTTACCAATGTGTAATGAATTAATTGTGTTGGTTAAGAAATTGTGAACTACAAGCAATAAAAAAGACTACATAGCATGGTTTTCCTTTTCCTTTAGACCAGGGGTGTGTCAAACTCAAGGCCTGCGTGCCGGATGTAGCCCTCAGGATGCTTAAATCCAGTTTATGGGGCCGGCCTGGAAATATAAAGGACCGGCCTATGGTGCCGCTGCTGGCTAAAATAGGCCGTGTGCCTGTTTTCAGCCTCCCCAGCCTCCAGTAGAACTCTGCTGGTCAAAAAGCAGGAGGCGTCCATCCTATCTCCTCCCCGCTCCTCCCCCCCCACTGCCAGCCCACAGAGGAGAACTACAATGTTGATCCGACCCTTGAAGAAATTCAGTTTGACACCCCTGCTTTAGACTATGTCTCATCTCCCCTATTCTTTTTCTTCTGCCTTGTTTTCACCTCCTGTCTTTGAACCCTTCTCTTGCTCCTGTCAACTTATAAATATCTTAAGATCTCTCCTTCCTATTTACCTCAACCTGCAACTTTCTTGGATTGTTATACTATCTTTTTCTTATTATTTCCTCCTGTCTGTCCCCTTATTTTCATTCCCTTCTCCATGCACCTAGCCTTCATTGAACTTTGACCTGGCAGAAGGAAACATCCAGATTGAACCTGTTTCTTACAAACACAAATGAAATGCACTAAGTCTGTTGCCTTTTCAATCCTTGCTCAGGTTGGATTGGAAAAGTGAAAGGGATTGTTTCCTCATGACTTATCTGTGATTGTCTAGAGCAGGGGTGTCAAACTTGCGGCCCACAGGCTGGATGCGTCATGCACTGGCAATGCCCAGCCCCAGTTTAGCGAAGGAGGAAAAAAGTTGCAATACATCATGTGACTATTCTGTGTCATCACAAGTTTGACACCCCTGGTTTAGAGGAAGGATATTTGTATAGGTTTATATAATCTCACTCTTAGGTTTTATGCTTAAAGGAAAGTTTGCTTGCTTGCTTCCATTCCAAGTTATATCCATAAACAAGCACTCGATTTTTTATCAGCCTCTCTGTTTTATATCTTTTATATCTCCAGCAGACATTGAAAGATTTTTAGAAAATCTTTCTACAGATTTAGAAAGATTCTGTTATAGAATCACTGTTAGTTGTAGCACAATATCTTTATTTCATCAGAATATCTTTTATGTAATCAATACATTTCTGTTAATTTTTCTTGAAATACTAATATAGAGAAAAGAACTATAATAGAACTTAAATAAAATTAGACAATTTTTCTATTTTCTTACATCAAGAGGCAGCATATTTGTGAAATACTTTTTAAAAAGTGATTTCTGAAATAAATATAAAACAAAATTATGCTCTATTGTTCATTCTTGATGTAATTATATTTTCTCTGTATGTGTAATTTATCTCTAAATGGCAAAGCACTTTCAGAATTAAATATTAGAATTGGGCATGCTTCAGAAATTATTCAAAAAGTGTTTCAAGAATGCATGGGAACATAAATCCAGCTTTACTTAAGGCAATTGCATCTTTTTGCAAGCTTCTGAGACAGCCTAAAAAAAGATATGGCTGCTTTAAGGAAATTATTCATTAGTGCTGATTTTTAATGTGATTTCTTAAAGCATTAAAGAAGCAGTTTTTATTTAGATTCAAAGTTTCTGTAATGTTATGTGCATATGACCTTGGGAAATGGAGGAAAAGATGCTGCCTAGGGAATGATAAGATAAGAAGAAGCATAGCCTGCAGCTGCATAAGGGGCTGAGGAAGCAACTCAGAAAGGAACTTCCCTAACTACTCAGCCTATAAAAGAGACTGTGGGAGATTTATAGCATCAGATTTGCAAGTTTCTATTAATTACTTTATTAATTTATTAATTACAATTAATAAAATTACAATAAAGTAGAATTAGCTCATCTGGTTTCCTGCCTGATCTGCTTGGGAAGGCTGAAAATCTCTCACATGAAAAAGTACAAATAGAAATCTTCCTGCTTTTAAAGAGACAGATTTAGACTTCAGAACCTATTTATAGCAAATAGGAAAAAAGTCTGTACAGATTTTTCTAAGTTTCTTTAATTTTAGGTTTCAAAAAACACTGCATGTTCTTAGATTTAAAAGTTACTGACCTCAGTCCACTCAGCTCAACATTTAAAAATATGTGTGAACAAAATACTGTTCCATTTTTTTTGTAGTCTTAAGACTTCAAATAAATATATACAAACTTCTTTCCCTGTTTTCTTGTACTCTATGGGTACTTCATATTAGAATAATTCAATAACAAAGGAGGCTCTTTAACATTTATACCTTCAAGTTTTTGAAGAACTTTGGATCACAGGGGAGAAACATATATTATAATTTACTTGTAACAAAAGAAACTAAATTGATGACACTGAGCCTTGAGAGTAAAAAAAAGAACAAGATCAATTGATGTTAAGGTTTCTTTTTGAAGCAAAAACACAGAAAAACATGAAATGACTAATATTGCCAAAATAAGGCTAAGTAATTTCTCAGTTGTAATTTTATACGGCAGGTTTTGGTTATTGGGTATAGTTTAGTATAGCTTAACTGGAATTTGGGGTGGGGGGTAAATGCCTAAACATTTTTCATGCTCTTTTTCATGAAATAATATTATTGGCTACATTAGACATACTGACAGATATTTTTTTTAATTTTCCCTCTTTAATTTTCTATATAGTATCTGCCAACATTTAACTTTAACATCGCATATTCCTCATGTTAGTTTATGTTTGTTGTTTCTTTCTTCTATTTTTTTCCTTTTTTTTTTTGTATTTATGGAATAAGTCTTGTGACTTGAAAACATTGTGGTGCATTATACTAAATTTAAAGGGAAGAAAAGGAGTAAGATGGAAATGGGAAAAGGAAGAGAATAAATTCATCAAGTTAAGTAGAATTATTTTGCCAAATAAGTCCAAAGAACTCATGAAAGAGAAAATATAACAGCTAAGCTCAGAGAGCACAAAGGACTTCACATATCTATATCTTTCAGGGTATAACCAGCTAAATAATTTAATACAATATTAAATTTTAATTGCAATTTTAAAATAGAAACCTAGATTTTTTTTAAAAAACCATGATGGATGGATGGATGGATGGATGGATGGATGGATGGATGGATGGATGGATGGATGGATGGATGGATGGATGGA
>JANHFK010005290.1:232716-246796 GCA_036250565.1 Sibynophis collaris | reverse complement strand
TCTATTTTACTTCAGTGTATATTTTCCCCACCTACTAGGTACTGTATTCCACATTATAACTAGTTAAACGGATTAATAATTCTAAAATGCTAACTGAAAAGAAAGTTCATGACTTCTTTTCTGAAGAAAAAAGAGAGGGAGGGCAGAACTGATTTCAGGTCCAAAAAAGGTTTTAAGCTATATTTACGTATGGAAATATTTTATTTTCTGGATTATGTACATAATTTCAAATAGATTTAATTTCAATTTATTTTCATATGTAGATTCCAGATTCCATCATATCTCGTGGTGTTCAGGTGCTTCCACGAGACACAGCCTCACTTAGCACTACCCCTTCGGAATCCCCTCGTGCCCAAGCTACTTCTCGCCTCTCTACTGCTTCCTGTCCCACACCAAAAGTAAGTACAGCAGCTTGCCTGCATTCAGAGGTGGGAACTGTCTTGATAAATGTTTTCTTCTGCTGAAAGGTCGCTCGCATGGAAGATTTTATACTGTTGAGAGTCATCAAGGAGGTGAAGATAGTGGTATATTGTATATACACAGTACTCTGTCTGTGGGTGTGCGTGTGTGTGTGCGTGGAGGTGTGTGTGTGCGTGTGTGTGTGTGTGTATGTAAAAGGTTATATATTTAAATTACTGCTGTTTATTTGGTTGAAACTTGCTAATTTTCATACCTATTTTAAAGATATATTTTAAAGTGCTTTCTTTTCTTATTGCAGTATCAACCATGAGGCTGTGAATTTCTAGCAGGGCTCTATTAATCCATAAAATTGCTCTTGAAAAAGAGAACTAAAGAAATAGTTTATTTCTGTAAACACATTTAAACCTAAACTGTGGCATTTTCTGCCTTACTGTCCTATTAATGTACAGGTAGTCATCAACCAACACCACAATTAGAACTAGAATTTTGGTCACGAAGCAATACAATAATTAAACAAGTTATCTCATGACCCGATCCAATTTTACAACCACTTTTACCACAGTTGTTAAGTGAGTCACAGAGTCATTAAATTATTCCAGCTTTTCCCATTGACTTTCCTTGTCAAAAGCTGGCTGGAAGATCCCAAATGGTGATCATGTGACCACAAGGACACTACAACTGTCATAACTGAATGCCTGTTGCCAAGTGCCCAAATATTGATCACATGAACCCATGGATGATACGATGGTTGTAACTTTGAGGACGGATCATAAGTCACATTTTTCAGCACTGTCATAACTCCAAAATATCATTAAATGAATGGTCATAAGTCGAGGACTACCTGTATTTCAAGCATTTTCAAACAGTTTTGCCCCATCTTGCTGCCTCCTCTTTGGAAACTCTAAATTATATGGAAAGTTTTAATGCCAGCCTACGAAATGACACGTTTGTGCTTTAGATATTATTTCACATGGATTGTTCAGGACTTTTGCAGGTAATCTAATGTACTTGGTATAATATATAATGCACAGTGTACCCACAGCAAATTTAGACAAATAGCAAACTTATTAAAATATATAGCATCTCTTAGAACATGAATTCTCTTCTGTTTGCTCTTTTATATGAAAAGGCTTTATTTCTGGCATTTTAATACTAGCATATTTAACAGAAAACAGAATAAATCTAATGAAATGCTTCGTGGTTCATGGTTCTTTGAAATTACAAATCTCTGGTGATTATTATTTTTTATTTATGTCTGCAAGCCATATTAAGGTATGTCAAGCTATTAACTTATATTTTTTCAATGTTCTGACATTTGTTATGATGCATTTCATATGTTGGATAATACATACGTTCCTAAATAGCAAAAGTAGTCTTGATATAAAAATGTGTTCAAACTTTTAATTAACCCTTTAGAGCAGGGGTGTCAAACACGATTTCATCGAGGGCCACACCACGGTTATGTTTGACCTTGGGGGGCCGGGGTGGGTGTGGCCAACTCAATGTCACTCGTGTCAGGGACGCCTGTGGTGGCCCAAGCACTCAGCCAGAGGGCTTCCAAGCTCCATTTTTGGCTGCGACGGCCTCCTGCAACATTGTGCCAGCAAAAACGGAGCTTGGGAGGGCTGTGCGTTTGAGCTCCGTTTTCGCTGGAAGAGGCACTGTGGGCCGGTCTTTTCTGTTTCCAGGGCAGCACCACAGGCCAGATCGAAGCACCCTGAGGGCCGGATTTGGCCCCCAGGCCTTGAGTCTGACACCCCTGCTTTAGAGGTTTGTATTGTTTTTCTTCTTAGTTTTGAGATTATCCTTTTTTCTTTTAAATTAAGAAGACCTACTACAAGATAATAGTATAATAAACCCTCAGTTTAATGGGTCATTTAGAATCAAATATTTGTTAAATCCATAAATAATATATTTTCATCAACTTCTGTCATCTAGTTCAGTTCATCAATTTGCATTGTTACCATATTATATAGATGACATAAATAGATACAAATAACCTAATCAATATGATTTGTCTCAACAACTTCAGGTACAATGGCTTTGTCTTTTTTTTTTCAAAGTGATTTTCTAGAGGGAAGTTTTGTATCTGAAGTCCTCTAAACAAAACTCCATTAAAATGAGGATTTATCTTTGTCTGGAAATTTACTAAGTTTGGATGAACAAGATAAATAAAAACTGTAGACTCAGTTTTTGAGGTCTGTGCCTTAATTTCTCTTTTTTATAAAAGCAGATGTTGCACATTTATTTTTGAATTGCTTTTGTTCAATGGCAATAAAATAAAAATTTAGTAGTTATTTTTAAAAAGAGGATATTGTATAGAGCGTGCACACTCAAATAAAGTGGATTTCTATCCTCTGCAATCCATGCTATTTTTTTCTTCAAGGAATACAAATTATTAAATTATATAAATGAGCTAAAATGTAATAATTGAAATTCCTTGCAACCATACTTTTATACATACTTTCTTTATTGGAATATGATGTCTCATGACATAGTCAAATATAGATTGAATAGTCTAGCCTGCTGTAAAATGTCATGTTCTCCAACCCAGATGATGTGTTGGGGATTCTTTTTTTAGGCAGCTTTGTGCAAGCCCTGGAGAAAGAGTTCCAATATGAATCAAGAGAAAAGAGAGAAAGCAAAATGTGCCTTTCTCCCTCCTCATTTAAAAACCTACCTGATAGAGTTTTCCTGCTCCTGATTTTCCTGATAATTTGATCTTTGTGGGCTTTTAAATGTTCTTTCAATGTCCAAGTCTCATTCGCTACTCGTGCATCTTATACTGAGTTAGTCCATTAAAACATATTGTACTTCTATTTCAGAATGTGAAAATGTTTTCAATTCACTTTATCATATGCCTTCTTTAAAATGATAATTGTAGTATAACCTTTCTGACAGTCACATATTTCTCAATGAACTACTGAAGAGTAAAAATTTGATTTGGATACCGCTGGCATAAAGTTGTGATGCACTTCCAAATTTTAATAATAATTCTTCCTCATACACTTTCACACAAAATTCTGCTAAACAGACAGTTTTATTACCTATCTCTTTGTATAGAGCAACAATAATGGCATTATTCCCCCCCCCCCTCTGTATGCATTATACAGTAATTCTCCTTTCACCTTTTTTGCACCAATAATTCTATTTTCTCGTAATAGCCTTTTTCAGTTCATCTTCCTACAAGCCTTCATACTTCCAACTTGTGTGGCATTTTGTACCATAATTATTTTTGTTCTTTTCTAAATCAGTTTCCATATCATCTTTCTTATGGCCACTTTGTTTTCATAATGTTGGAAGCTTACATTAATATGTTTTGCAAGACTTTTTCATTTAGGACTTTTTCTTTCTCCAGTTCAATTCTCACACTAGTTTTTTTCACCTCTCTTTCTTTCCTTCCTTGTTCAATTCCCCCCCCCCAAATCCACCCTTGACATTACCAAAAAAGGGTCTGCCCCACATTCAGAATCTCTTGTCAACCTGTTATCCTTCACCTCTCTGCTTTTCATCATAGTCAAGCCAGTCACACTTCTATATTCATTGTATGTTTAAGCCATGTATTTAGAGCTGTCCTTTTTCTAAACAAATACTCGCCAGTCACCATTCTCATTCATGGCTCTGAAGGGCTCAATCACTTCTTTAGTACTCTGTCATCTCATTCTCACTATCACCTTTGTAATCTTTCAAAATAATCTTTTTTTCCATACAGTTTCCCACCCCAAAAAAATCAATTCTTATTCTTTTTGGAATGTAATATAGAACTGTCACTAACATAAAAATATCTATTTGACCCTCTAGACAGTAGTGGGTTCCTACCGGTTCTGTCCGGTTCTTAAAACTGGTAGTAAATGCAGCGGGAGGCTCCACCCACTGCCCGGACGTCATCATGGATGCTCTGCACATGCGCAGGAGTTTCTGCACATGCACAGAAGCGCCGTGCACGCTCCCATTGCGAGCCGATAGCGAAGGTAAGTAGAACCCACCCCTGACTCTAGATCATGCTTTTTAACCTTTTATTTTCCAATTAAATTTGTATTTTCACTTCTGCCTACATATTAAAACTATTTGAAAGTTCAGACCTTTATATGTTATATGTTACTATATGTTACTTTCTTCAGCATTCTCTTACCCTACCTTCATTTTATTTTATTTCATTTCATTTCAATAATTCATGTTCTTCATCACATTCTCTTATATTCCAAATCATAATCTTTCACACACCATGGTCATTTGAATATCAGCTCATGAACACCATTTACAGCTTTGGTGAAGTGAGGCTTTCACAAGTGTCAGTTCACTGCATATACCTTCCTAATTAATCACAAGGTCCTAGCTTTTTATGAAATATTTTGTGGATTGTTAGATTAAAATTTGGTTGCATTTCTGACATACTAGCTCAAATTTGTCCAAAATGAGCAGTGTTGTGTCCTTACTATTAGCAAGGAATGCCACATGTGTCATGGGTCAAGTCATTGAAAACTTTAGATTGGGCTAAATAAAATACATTTACTATGCTTAAGTAGCCACTAACAATACTAATATTTATTTTTGCTAATTATTATTGAACTGAAATATTGAATATTTTCTGAAATTCTTTCTAACTTATATATCAAGATTCTCTTTTTTTCTATTCATTAGTAACTCATAAAAATGTTAAATGATTTAAAACTCCAAGTAGATGTATTAAAAATTGAAAGTTAAAAATAAGATTAGGATACATTTCCTATTCCTTCAAATGAATTTGTAGGGCACCACCATTGTTCCCTTTATGACACTAAATTTTACACAATTCCTCAAAAGGAAAGTAGACAAAAAATAAATAAATTATAAATAGAGACAACTTTCATGCATAGTCCAGCTTCCAACAGTTCTAACATAAGGTTATCGGCTTATCTGAAACCAAGTGGTTGTGTACATACCTGTCTGAAGCTACAGTTCAAAAATGGATGACACAAAAACATCACATTATTAACTGCAATTAATAAAATCTGACATACCATGTGTAACATTAATTTATCCCCTCATTTACATTTGCCAATCATTCTGACTCATAAGCCATAATATCCTACAAAACCTACACATACATTAACATTCCTTTCTCTCCTTCCAAAAGAAACAACATTAAAAAAGGGGGGAAAGGTGATGGAAGCTGAATTAATACAAGAAGTAGTTGTATTGGGAAAGAATGTTCTTGGTTTCATTATAAATTTTAGATTTAGTGCTTCTTGAAAAATAGTTTGCAGCAATAAAAGTCATTATGACTAAGCTTTTATCTTTAGTGTTAAACATTATTTTATTAATCTAGCCAAAGGGGTATTTAATTTCCAGAGGATTGAATCTCTCATTGTGTTGCTATTCTAACTAAGTATAAAATAAAAAGTTGAGCATTTTGACATATGAGCTCAGCAAATTGAAAAGCCTTGGTTTTTTTTTCTTCTCTTTATATTTGATCAGTTGATTCATCTAGTAAACTGGTCGGAATTGATCTTTACATATATGCTTTTTTGCTTTTACTAATTCCATGTCCTGTCTACATTGTTTGGAAAATTATTTTTACCTTAATAATGATTTATTAAATGTTTATTTTTTAATAAAATCTAATATACAGTTAGCACGTCAAGTATGGCAAACATTCATAACATTAATTAAAAGTGCCAATAGAGAGTTGAAAAAACTTTTGAAATATACAAAGATGTAGCCATAGAAAATGAAGACTGTCGGGAAATAAATTCTGACATATAAAGAAAATATTGCATGGAATAGAAAAATAACACAAGAAAATCCTAGTTAGTTGCTCCAAGAAGATTGCACAGACTAACCATAAATCATGACATTAAAAAATAGCAATAATTGTGAATTGGAATATTTGCAAGAAATATCATTTGCTGCAAGCAAGAACTGGTGGAACACACACACACAAACTAAAAATAGCTAAATTTCATAATGGAAAATGAAGAATCTAAATGCTCTGGGACTTTAGAATTTAAGCCAACAAGTATCTTCTACATAACATCCCAGAATTAATAATTGTTAATAAGAAAGACAAAAAAGTCTGCATAGTGGCAAAAAAAGGCAAAGTTAGTACCAATAATACACGCCTTAGGTGCAATTCTCAAACATCTGGAGCACCACTTTAATACATTTAGCATTGACAAAATCATAATTGGCCAATTGCAAAGCTGGTTTACTTGGAACAGCTTACATCCTGTGATGATACTTTTGACACCATCAAACAATAACATTTGTCTATCCCAGATCTTTGAGAAGGACTCGATATGTGGATAAAAATGCAAAATCCAGTCTAAACATCGGTCTGTGTGACCAAACATAATAATAATGATCTTGTCTACACAACAGCAAAGTATACCAATAAAATCTCATACTTGCTTTAGATGGATGATTAATGATTTCTGAAAAATCAGAAGTCAAATTCCAGTGACAAATATCTTAGGAATTTTTAGCACAGATAGAGCACTGGAATTTGACTTAGAGAAATGTGCTACAGTAGCAGTCATGAAATTGAACAGTAATGGAACTGAAATGGAATGGAATTGAAATGCCAAATAGTCAAATAATCAGGAGCTATCAAGATTAAACGTTTTATCTGGCCATTTAATAGTTGGATAACATCAAGCATGGACAGGTTAAAAATACGATTACTAAAGAAATATATCCAAGTAAAAAAGTAAGAAAAGTATTAAAGACAAAATTGAATGGTGGACACACCATCAAAGCCATTAATACCCAGGCCATACCTGTGATTCAGTAGACACTGCTGGAATTATCAACTGGACAAAGGCTGAACTGAACAATCTGGACTGAAAAAGCTAGAAAACTAATGACTATTAACTACAGGTAGTCTTCGACTTCCTGTTCATTTAGTGACCATTCAAAGTTACAACGGCACTGAAAAATTGACATATGATCATTTTTCACATTTACGACCATTGCAGCATCCCCATGGTTGCATGATCAAAACTCAAATGCTGGGCAATGGGCTCACATTTACGACAGCTGCAGAGTCCTGAGGTCATGTGATCCCCTTTTACAACGATCTGACAAGCAAAATCAAGGAGAAAGCCAGATTCACTTAACAACAGTGTTACTAATTTAACAACTGCAATAATTCACTTAACAACTGTTAAGGTCTGTTAAGCAAGAAATATCATAAAATCGGGCAAAATTCACTTAACAAATGTTTCACTTAGCAACATAAATGCTGGGCTCAATTATGGTGATAAGTCGAGGACTACTTGTATGTGTTATATTCCTGCTCCTTAAAAATAAACTGTTGAAGAAGAAAAGCATGCATTGGCTGATTATCAATCAAAATACAAGCATTGATGCAACTTATCTAATGTAGAGGTATCAAAACATGAATATTGAAATAATGTAATAAAAAACATTAACACAATGCTGGCAAGGAAAATGACTGTGCAATCAATTTCTACAAAAGATTTAGGGTAGGTGAATAAAGATAAAATCTAGCAATGACTTATAACTGGAACATTAAATAAAGAAACAAGGTTTGATTTTGGCTGCTCAAGAGCACACTATTTGAACTAATGCAATCAAGGTTAGAATTGAAAAATCATCAGATGATTCAAAATCAAATTGTGGAAAGAAACAAAAGAAACAATAAGTAAAATACTTGCCTCATGAAAGAAGATTGCACAAACTGATTATAAACAGTTACCTAACACAGTCACCAAAATGATTCACTAGAACATCTGTAAAAAAATAACATGTGCCAGTAATGAAAAATTGGTGGGAATATATAGTTGAAAAAGTAGTTGAAAAAGAGCAGGTAAAAATATTGTGGGAATATAAACTGATAAAGTCTTGGCTCATAACATACCAGATTTGACTGTGGTTGAAAAGAAGAAGGTGTGGATAATTGATGTGGCAGTATTATGGGACAGTAGAATAGAAGACAAAACATGAGAAGTTCATTAAATACAAAAATCTGAAAATTGAAGTTAAAAGATTACAGCATAAATCAACTGAGGTTGTTCCTATAGTTATCGCACACTGTGTGTCATACCAAAATAATCTTGGATGGTTCTTAAATTGCCCAGAATTATCATTGCTAATCAATGCAGTTATATGACATTGCACTTTTTGACCAGATTGTTTATCAAAGGCAATCACAATCCCAATTGCCGTTGTAGCCCAAGGACTACTTGTACCTCAAATAGAAAAATAGCCAACAGGATACTTGAAATGCAAAACTATTTATTCATATAGGCTGCTTACAAATCTATATTTGGCATAGAATGATAGCGTTGTGGTATCCAAGTTCTTTTAGATATTTCAACAGGGTGCAGATAAATATGTAGCGCTAATTCTGCCTTTTTCTGAGATTCAGAATCTGACCTTGCCTATCCATATTTTTATAAATTATTAGATAGTCTACTTTGGCCTCCTATCTTCCAGAGACTACAGGAGAGTTTCATTGACTCTGTGCTATTGGTGGAAGAAGAGTACATTTCCAATCATTTTTGTTGTTTTTCCATGTTGTTAAAAAGAGCCTCTAAAGCTCTTAAAACTACCCAAAATTGCAATGTTAATTTACTTGCCTTCAGATTAATTCCAGGCATAAAATAATATTCAATTCTGTGCCACCTGCACTGGAATTTTGTAACATTTTGTACCCATTTTACAGTTACGTTGTTTTCCTTTTTAACTGTTTCCAGCTTATGACTTGCCTTTTGAGCCTTTAGGCTATTTAGTATGTTTTAAGAAAAATACAAATTAAAACTTGGGATGTGAAATGTGTGAATATTATTGTGTATTCTGAAAAGAAATGTTCTATTTTCATGTATTTTTTAGAAATGGGGAATGGGAGAGAAAGTCCTGAAAATGTTCATCAGCAAAACACAAACTCTGTTGATTGACTTAACAACTATAGTTATACAATGTGCTTCTATGGCAGTTAAACTGTTCAATATGGCAAAATGAAGAGTCCCAGCTCAGATTTGCATTTAGAAATTTATTGAGTCTTAACGGAATATATATTTCAATAAATATTTATATATTTATTGCAAATACTGATCCAATATACAGTACATACACTGGGGTAGCAAAAGAATTATTCCTTATGGTGGCAAAACACAGATGGGATGCTTACTCACTTGATATTGCTAAAATAATTATGTGCTCATTTTTGACAAAACAGGAAAATTAAAAATCCATCCTAGCATTACTTTTTGATAAACTTTCATCAATAACAATCATAAAATATTTCTGACATAAAAGACTTTGGAGAGGTTATAAAATCGTTCCATTTTGGAATTGTGAAAGCATTTTCAAATGTCCATATATTAATTCAATATATTGAATGTTGCAATTTTGAATTTAATCTTTTTATTGTATTTATTGAATTTAAACACAATTAAGCATGGGATAAATGTAAACATTTCTTTTTCAGTCATTTTAAGATACTCTTCGTATCTCTCTATGTATGCAGAGAACATCAATTTTTATCATATTGATGTACAAAACAGTATTGCCTTTTACACCCAAGTACAGTGTTTCATTTTATGATTAGGTATTTTTAAGCATAAAAGAGTATTGATATTTTAATAGTTATTTCTCTGAGTAGTCTTTTTAAGTCACATTAAAATATATTAACCTGGGATAAGAAACAATAATCTCTAAATGATTTCTGAAGTTACATGGCATATATTCCATACATACTGCTTTATCTCATTTTTTACATAATTTCCTTTAGCTATAAGTTTTTTGAAATTCCATACTAATTCAGAAATACGAATATGTATGAATTATGAATATATATTCCTTTATAATTTACCTTAATTTATATTTGCTTCAGTCATATTTAAATAAAATTTCTCCAGATGTTATTAGATTTTATGAAAAGCAATGCTGTTAAGATTTTTTACCTTTTAATAATTATATTAAGCTTATCAAGATATAAGATATCAAAGAAAATGAAAGTAAAAAGGGAGGAAAAGGGAAGAGAAAGAAGTGTAGGGTGAGGGGGGGACACTGACTTCCAACACTTTTTAGTGCACTAGAATAAGATAGCAACATTATGGCCTCAACTTTTTACTTTTACATACTTAATACTATATATACTAGCAGTTTCTTTAATAACAAAAACTATCAGAATCTTTATCGTTCTGAAATTACGGTAGTATTATAATATTTAGTGAAATAATAATGAAAATAAAGTTACTATATGCAGAATATTTTCTTTGAGAAATACTAAATTTCAGACTTTGTGTATCAAATTCTATATTAATATTTGTTGCTGTCCTTTTGGAAGCTGACAAATAGTTTGTTATCTTCCAAGATGAATAGAACAGCTATTTTGCATTCATCTCACTAATTAAAATTATTTCTTGCAGTTTTAAAATCTTGGCTTGGTATGTTGTAAAGCTGTCATAACGAACAGTCTTGTTCAAATTTTAGTTTTATATTTATAGATGGTTTTTATCCTACAATATCCATATTTATGCATCTTGATCTTAAGAAAACTGTATCATTTCTTCTTTTCTTTTGAAGACTGTGCCACTTTATCGTTTTATTCTTAAAATTATCACTAATTTACAGAGAAAGAGGTAGCTCGTTCTCGTATCAAATATGGAAGAAGAATATGCTAGGAAACAAGTGGCTTATTTGAGTATTTAGAATTTCTTTGAGACATATAGGCCAAGTTTTAAGCTCAGCAAACTAGTTAGAAAAATTCTAACTATGAATTTTTCCTGGTGGCTTAAATTTAGGCCTGCCTGTGCTATCCTGCACATTGGCCAATTATTACTCTATTAACAGTTTTGATCAGATTTAAAACATAGAACAATAGAATTGAGGGGGACAATTGAGGTCTTCGAGTCCAAGCCCCTGCCCATGGCAGAAGATCTTGCACCATTCCAGACTTTTTTGGGCTTGGTGGGATGAATACATGTGGTCATAGAAAGAATAATAGAATAACAGAACAGAATTGGAAGGGATGCCAAAGGTCCTCCAGTGCAGCTCCCAACCCAAGCAGGAGACTCTATACCATTTCAGACAAATGGCTGTCCAATCTCCTGTGATGGAGCACCCACAACATCTGGAGGCAGGATTTCATTGATTGCACCCAATAGCAAAATAATTCAGAGGTTGGATTATTAGCCCAATTCCACCTTTCTTCCTTTCTCATATGGATTTAGGACTGACAGTGGTGGAGTTCCTGATACCTAGTCCCATATATGAGTTCATTCCCCATTGTCAAAATAACATAGTTGGTTCAATTGATCAGTGTTCACAACCTAACTTAGCACTTTATGCTAATATTAAATAGAATATGTTATTACATACAATATGTTACCTGATATAAAGAGCTCCAATCACACTGGCACTGAAGCAGAATAACAGAAAACTTTTCATGATCCTGTAGGACATTTTTTTAACATGCTATCTTCCTCTGACCTGCCTTCCTTTGAACTCTCCCAACTTTAGGCTTCACTCAATAAATAATAAATATTAAATAAGATTTATAAGATCATTTAAATAGATATCTAAGAAATAACAGTAATGAGAAGAAGTGAATTTACTAAGCTAAAAATATAGCTATAGTCTTTTGTTGATGCTAAACTTGTGGTTTTTACATACTATTTCTGCTCACAGAATTTTTGCATGTTCCTTCTTTCTGAAATTATCTTATTATTGCCATTAAACTACCCAGAAAGTAATGTATTGAAAACTGATTCATAAAAATATTTTTATTGATTGATTTATTTGACTTGTTTGCTGTCCATTTCACCTAAGAGGCAACTCTGGGAGGCTTACAAAGATTAAAAGCCAAATAAAACATTAAAACAATTAAAACTCATAATAATAGTCATAATTTACAATTAAAAACATGGGGAGGAAGGGAGTAGGATAAGAACAGGCTGAAATGAGGTCTTGTCTTAATCTAATGATGTACCCCCATTGGGGTCCCAGGTCAACTGGCAGAGCCAGGTCTTCAGGCTCTTGTGGAAGGTCAGAAGGGTGAGTAAAGATCTCAACTCAAGGAGCAGAATGTTTTAAAGGGCAGGAGCTACAGCAGAAAATATTCTTCTCCTGGATCCCATCAGCTGTCATTCTTGACCAACGGGGTCTGCAATATGCCCCTTTTGCTGGCGTGGGTGAGATAGTTCCTTAGATAGCCAGGACCTATGCTGGCATTTAAATGTGATAACCAATACCTTGAATTGCACCCAGAAGCAAACCTGCAGCCACTGCAGCTTTTGGAACATAATGCAACATTCAACATCTATGAAATTAAATACCATAAAATTAAATAATATATAGGTGGAAGAGCCTGCAGTTTTCTTGGCAAGACTTTTCACAAATGGTTTGCCATTGCCTCCTTTTTAGGGCTGGAGAAAGTGACTGGCCGAAGGCCACCCTGCTGACTTTGTTCCCAGGGACTAATAGAACTCAAGAGTATACCAGTTTCTATCCTAATGGTTTAAACACTATAAAACATGTACTTTGGAAAAATCCATAATTAATCAAATCCCATCACTGCTGTCCTTTTCCCAGACCCTTAGATTCTGCAGCCAAACTGTTCTGTAATTGGAAAGGAAGCAGGTAGATGATCTCCAGTTTAAGTTTCCTAAAGTATATACTATCATTAATAGATGTTATAATATTTTCCTATTTCCCTGTCAGCCTTATTTTGCAGTTGTCTTTTCTTCATATTTTGTTCCATCAGCCATTCCCCAATACTTAGCTTCTTTTTTTTTGACTCGTCCCATCTATTGTCTTGCAGAAAAAGGATACAAATACTAAGCTTCATTTATGTTTCACTACTCAAAGTATAGAAAGAAGTAGCAGCTTGCAGAGGAATCATCCATAATTTACCCACAAACTTCCAGTAGACCTTCAAAGCTTTCTCATCCAAGGAAATAATAACAGCTTGAAACTTAAACAACACTATTATATTATTTAAAAATCTAATATTATTAGGTCTTTAATATGCCCATGTAAAATGTGGCTTAATTGTATGGACGATAATGGGAATTGCAAACTCACCACAATTTTTTAACAACGTGTCAAATTTTAGCATAAACGTATTAAGGAAGTAAGTGTAATTCTAACAGAACACCAGATCTTTTTCTAGATTAGTAAAAGCTGCTATATAGGTCTCATAGAATTATGGCAAGAGATCCATTTTAAATTATATATACCTGATAAAGTGGGAAATAAATAAATAGGCATGTTTTTATATTAGTCTACTGGAAATGTATTAGATATAATTATTAGTGTGTCTTGGAGCAAGGTGAAAGAAGGTTAGAAAGCTCGTGTTGCGACATCACTGACATTCCTTGATAAATAAAAAGAAAAAAATAATATATATTTTTACAGATTTGTCATATTATATTTATAATAAAGATGTATATTTTTAATCTTACAAAAAAAAGCACTACTGGTATAAAAATGTCATCAAAAAATGGGACTATCCTATATTCTATAACTAACTTTAGAAAAATACTTCAAAATCTCAATTGCAAAATAAGCAAAAGCACATTATTAATAAGAGATAAGAGTTTGCTTTCACTCTGTTGAAAATGATATAATAATATAAGTGTCAGCTCTGGAAGCCATCTTAAGCAGGAAGTCCTGTCGCTGCCAACTATGACTTGCATTTTCTTAACGGGGT
>JANHFK010005290.1:219129-232616 GCA_036250565.1 Sibynophis collaris | reverse complement strand
GAGATAAGAGTTTGCTTTCACTCTGTTGAAAATGATATAATAATATAAGCTTTCAAGAGATGTCAGCAGTTGATAGATAGTAGAAAATGTAATCATTCCTGACATGGAACTGTCAATAGAATCTTAAATATCTTGTATCTAATCTCATACACATAGTATTCATTGACTGCAATTGCGATTGGCAACTTTGTCAATAAGCATCATAGTCCTTAAGTGAAATGTGACCATGCCAATTTATTACATCATTTCTGACTAGTCATTGAGCAAATCACCTGAGTCAATAATGCAAGATCACATGACCACAACTTGCAACTTCCTGCTAGCTTCTCCATTGCCTGTGAAAATTTGCAATAGCAATCACATGACTGTGGGATGCTGCGACTATCATAAATATGTGCCAGTTGCCAGGCACCCAAACCATAATTATGTGACGATGGGGATGCTGCAATGGCATCAACTTTGAGGACCCGTTGTAAGTCTCCTTTTTTAGCACAGATGTAATTTCAAATGGTGCTGGATAAGTGGTCAGTAAGCAAGAACTATCTGTATTGGATTTTTGTCTAATCACATATTAGACAAAAAAAGTCCTAAGATTATAGGGTTTTTTTCTTCATGACAAAAATCCTGTTTTATACATGTATTTGTGGTCATCTAGATGAGTCGTTCAAGATTAATCATGTTTAATTTGCCTTTCTCTCTAGCTTTGAGAAACTCCCAAGTCTTGTCAACAGTACATGGGAGAAGAAAGAATATGTTTTGCTCTTTCAAAATTCAGTTGATAATCTTCTAGCCAGGTTAATATTCCCTATAATAGATTTTCTCTAACAGATCAGACAACCATGTTAAATGCATTCTACTAATCTATGAATGAACAAATTAAAATGACAATTCTAAGGCTACAAGACCTTATTAGCTTTTTCCAATGTATCAGAATCCCTTGTTTTTCTAGTTGAGATTTCCTGTTCTCAACTGCATACATTTTAATATTGACTGACATTTGAAAAAAAGCAATCAGGGCATTAATCATTCTTAAACCCTCATCCATTGCCTTGGAGAGAAAGATGATGACTTTGCCGCCATTTTCATCACAGATGATGCAACAGAGAAGAAAAGAGTGGTTGAGCTTTTTCTATCGTTTTCGGTCTTTTGGGTGGCATCTGGAGCAAATTAGCAGTAAATGATCATAGCTAGCAAAACAATGGTAATCAATGGTTTACAACTCTAATCAAGGAGATTAACCAGTTAACAGGATACAAAACGAAGGAGTGTTGCAGTATGCAGAAGTAGATGTACCACAAAATTTTATCTTAAAGGTAAGTAATTCTTACATTATTTTTTCTCTATCTGACTTGTCCCTATTCCTTCACTGAGTTTTATGTTTTCATGTGCATTATTTGCAGCTAGTAACATTTTAAATGCAGAACTGTAGAAAAGAATGGATACATTTTATATCCCTAATTTAGGGAAATTCATCCTCTGCTTTCAAAATTATCTTTTACTGAAGTATAAATGCATACATGGTGGCAAATCTTAATATCTTTGATTCCATCTATCTAAATACAATATATACATATAGCACCTTAATGATGCCTTTAAATCTATTTCTGGCTTAACCTGATGAAAAAAGTTGCCATGGTCCTCTTTATTTTCTATCTGAGATGCCTGAGGCTATGTGTCTTTCATTCATTTGCAAGATCTGAGGCCCAGTAACTTGGTGTTATCAAAACAGTGGTGTGTTATTTCTTTTAACTTGATATATATCCAAATTAGTAATGGAAAATAGTACATTAATGGATCAATTTACTTTTGGAATACAATCTTCAGCATATCTTTTCATATTTTGAGGCTTCAGTGCAAATACCTATATATTTTTATTGTTTTATCTCAAATGGAATTATTTTTAATTTTTTAATTTTAAGCCTAATATTCTTTCAATATGAGTTCCATTGTGTACATGTATAATTGTAGTGTATAGTTCTTTGTAAATAAATATTGAATTACACGCTTTCTATATTCTTTGATATAATTATCCTTGAACAAGAGAAATTAAGTATTTGAAATAAAATAATGAAGCTTTTCATTTCTGGATTTCTTTTTCATCTTATTCTTTATATATATTGATAGTCTATTAGTATGTAATCAAGCTATACATGATTAAATACTTCAGTTTTATAAATGAGGAATTAAGGCACAGAAATACTAAATCAGAAAAAAATCCCTCATAAATTGTTTAGCTGAATGATTGGAGTCCCTATCTCCCTATTATTAGTGAGCAAAATTAGTTCAGCTTTCTTTTTATCCTTTTATGAAGTATGAACTTCACTTTTAGTTGTAATTTTCTACTTTGTCAAAATGTATTCAGAAATTCTAGAATTCAAGATCAATTTGTGGCTTTGGTATTATGCTACCTTATTTGGTAACCATCCCATTCCAGTGGGAATGTTTCACCATTTTTATGTAGGTTTAACTCCTTCACGTTGTGATATACCATACAAAATGTTAGCATTTACACTTTATGGGGGGAGGGTTGTTTCCAAAATTTTATCAAAACAGATACAATAAAAATTCTATGCTGTCATGTGTGTATGTATGTGTGTGTATATGTATGTGTGCATAGTTTTCTATTTAGTTTTCAACTTCCTTGTTAGAAATCCAACTTCTTGATAAACAACAACAGAATTATTTCTTAATTGCTTCACACAGTGTAGGATACAATGAGGCTAGTAGTAAAAAAAATAGATGTGTCTTGGCTACTGTTAAGTAGCATTTGGCATGGCATTAAAATTTTCTGGCTGGGCAGCAAAATTATTTAACTGGGAACTAAGAAGAGTGGCTGATATTTTGTTTTCTTTTAACATGGGGCAGCTGTACATTATTCTGCCAATTATCACTCATGATATTTAGCAGGGCTAAGTGTTCAATCTACAATAGCAGGTTTCTCAGGTCTGTGCTTAAATTATATAGCATATGGCACAATTTCATACATTTCAGCTATATTTCTGTCAATGCTTCATGAATCAAATCCAGACTCCTGCAGCATTCTATGTGTTATTAAAACAATAATTAGTAAATACAGCGTGTACAATTTCAGTACCTGTATTGTTACAAAAAAGAAAGAACTCAGCAAACGAGTCATAATGTGATCCAGAAATAAGAGTCTTTGTCCTTGTTCCCTAGAAGTTTGTCAGAAAGTCAAAGTAATGTCTTGCATGCACTGCTAACTGACTGTGTGGAAATTTTTTTAAGTTTACTTTTTCTTTATTCTTCTGTCTCTTTTATCCATCTTCCCTCATTGTAGCAAATTAGACGCCCGGATGAAAGCAAAGGAGTTGCTAATAGAGTTGGATCCCTCAAAGTAAATATGTTTCTAAATTTTATTTTGCAAGTTTTCTTCTATAGCCTACACATTTTTTTTTTACAGGGAGTGGGGAGGGAAGGAAGAGGGTGGGGCTTCGATATTTCTCACCATTCCACTTATTTTTATTTCACTTTTTTTAATCACTGTGGGATCACTTTTTATTTGTTTCTGTGCTATACAAGAGCCATCATAACTCAGTTAGTTAAAGAAAAGTTGCCAAACTATTATTTCTGAATCATACTGTACCTCTGCAAAAGAAATTAGCTTCCTTAACCTGTTTTTGGATTAGAATCATGAACACTTAAGATGGCAAGGTAGCAAATTCTGTTCATTCTAGGTAGAGAAGGATTCTGAGGCATAATCTACCACCTTCTTGAATTTATTTAATTGCAATAAAGGCATTAATCTGATTCCTTTTAAGTGGAAAAAGATAGTTTTAATGGATGCACTTTCAAGTGTATCTAAATAGACACAAGACTTTTTCTTCAGTTTGAAAGTTAACTAGATTGTTGTTTTCTATTAGTGCTCTTAGGTTTTATTCTTCAAAAGTACTTATGTATTAATAAATTAGACGAACTCAAACACATTCATTTAAATAAAAAATAGAGAGATTTTGTGATATTTCTTTGAATAAACTCCCTTTAAAATTAAATATTAGACATTACTAAACTTTTGTGGTATATCATATTAAGATATGTTAATTTATACATTCTTATAGAGCTGGCTAACAAATCAATGAATGTAGTGGAAATTATAAAAATGCTGAAAGCTCACAGCATAGTTATCCTGACAATATTCAGCAATATAAATAGGTAATTATTATTTATAAACTTTGAAGCGTTTCACTTTATTACTTCAATTGTGTTTTGCACCACATGGAGCACTAAATTCTTTCTGTTCTTTTTTGCACTTTCTTGCCATCTCAGCTTTCTGTCTTGAAAATTATTTTCTTTTGTGTGTGTGGTGTGTGTGTATCACCTTTATTCCAAGAGAAGCCATCTTACTATTTCTCTTAATACTGCTCAATAGAGTTGCTCTCTGTAAAAGTGCCATTGCACTGAGCATAAAGTATAGGAAGACAAAATTGTAATTATGCATTTGTTTCCCATATTCAATTCCAAAAATTGAATATGAAAATGAAAATAAAAAAGGCTATTATACTTATACTAATGATAATATTACATTCCTTTATGTCTTTCTCTAAGGATTCTTTTTTCAAAGAATTAAAACTGTAATGCAATTGAGGTATACATTGTGTACATTAATTGATGCTTTATATAAATAAATAAATAATGCCAAATAGTGTATTTAATAGATTAGCCATTATAAATAAATCCACATTAAACAACCAATGAGAAATCAGTTTCCAAATTGTATTTGTAGAAATTTATACATTCTTGCTAAAATATGAATGCAGTATTTTAAGGTTCATATTTTTGGTTTTTGAATTTATTGGCATAGACCCAAAATACAAGGATGAAATAAAGATAATTACTTGGAAAACTTATTATTATAGAAATTGTATGAGGACTCTATTTTAAAAATGTTCTGAAAATATTTAGCACTCTGATGATTAGAAATCAATATATGAATATTGAGAAGTGTACCACTAGCTATAACTATATGTATCTGCTAATTAACATCTACACTTTAAAAAATAGTTGCTATTTTAACAAAATGATTTTTTATCTTAACAAAAAGCTAATCTTTTTGTATTATGCTACCTGTATTACAAAGGCTATGAGAAATGTGTTGCACTGTATCATCACTTTTTTAAAAAATGGAAAGAAAGAAAATGAAAAGACAATAGGTGGCTTTTTCAATTCATTTTCTGATGTTTACATATAGCTCCATCGAAAGCTGGAGGAGCTCAGAGATCACCTAGATGGGAATGTCAAAGGATGCTCTCTCCGAGTAAATGTACGATTTCACTCGGTGAATTATTTTTAATAAACTTTTGCTGGCTGGTAATACCAAATGTGATTGGTTTGTTTTCTCATCCCATCATTCTTCCCTATTTTTCTTTCCTCTCTTCTGTTTCCTTTTCTAATTCGGGTTTTATACCGTAAAATGATTTTTTTCCCCCTAAATGATTGACCAACTGTTAGTTACTTTCTGGACTCACTGCTATTTTTTGTCTTCAAATTCATTTCCTAATTCAAAAATAAATAAGTTTTTTTGAAGCTGCTTTCCTTCAGCTTTGTTGCACTAAAACCAATCTCTAACCAGGAGTGGCAATAACCATGTCACCTGAAGATGGAAGTTAGAAGACATCTGGAGAATAATAGATTGGGGCTAAGACTGAAAGTAGATTATGTGAATACTAGACAACATATAACATCTCAGAAGTATACTTAAATCATATGCTCTTTTGTGATATGTCATGTTTCATTTCTAGAGCTTTACAATTTAATAAAGTGCATGTCATGCCACATTATCTCTGCTGAATTATTTTATTTCTGTTTATTGTACACCATATAGGTTTTTCCTATTCAATGGGAAAAGCAGTTTGAGTCTATTATGTTTACCATTGGTCAATCAGTTGGAAAAATAACACTGGCTGGAGGAAGCACATACCTGTATGCAATAACCATTGTGGCCCAAATCTTACAATTTATAGGTATTGACCTAATGTTCCTTCCACTGGCTCATTGCATTAGTTAAAAATTTAACTGCATAGATGAAATAAACTGGGACAGAACTAGTCTAATCAGGACCATATTTCCTCTAATTATATGCTCCTATTTTACAAAAATGCCTATACATCTTATTCATTCATTCAATTTATTCATTTTGTATATATTGATCACAACATCACAGATTTGTGTCTAGAATAGCAGCATAATGAAAATATGTGAGTCTTAGATAATTTCATTTGTTAATTTGTTAACATTGAACTAACTCTATGTGATCATAAAAGTCTCTGTCAGAAATTTCTTCTGTGAAATATAATTTCCAATTTATTTTTCTAATATTTATAGTATTGATAAACACATACAGAAATTTTTAGTACTGATCCGGATTTTCGGCAGATGTTATTTTGATGTTAGAACTTCTCCAAAATCTTATATCAGGTAGGAGTATATAGCAACAATTATAAAAATAATGTTATTAAGCTACTCCACATTTTGATCAGAGATTTGAGATTTAAAGTTATATTTAAAATTTTGGGAAAACATGGTGGCAAACCATCTCTCTACAATTTAGGTAATTTGGAAACAAAACTACAGTTATGACCAGTGGTCAGAGAAGCTAGGAATTGTAGTTCAGCAATACGCTGGCCAAAATCCCTTGTTTGTGAAATATATGACCATATAAATTTGATGAATGAATAAATAAAATACTTATACAGCTATAAATCCTTCACAATTTTATACAATCTGTAGGCATTTAGATACTGAAAAAGATTATGTAGTGGCTAAGAGTTAATACCAACTTGAAAGCACATCATCATCACCATGCAGTAAGAGGTCTGCGAATATTATGAATGTACTTGTAACGGAAGCCTATCTATTTGGTTACACTTGGAGATTATTTCAGGAAAAAGTAATCAAAGAGAGCATCACAATAGTCCTGGAGTGACAATCTGGATCCAGGACATATTTTGTATCTTTAATAGTGCCTGCAGCCCCACAAAATAAATAAAAATGCCTGTAAAAGTTGGAATTCTTCATGATTGCAAAATTTCAGTAAATTTTAACTCTTGTGAATTGTCTGAAAAGGTTCCTCACTTCTGCAGTAATCTGAGAGGCATATAGCTGAGGCCTCCTTTTTCTGCCTAAGGCATAAAGCTAAAATAACTCCAGATTTCTATATGATTTGGCAATTAGGTATCCTGGGATTGCATTCCTCAACTAGAAAGTTGCCTGCCAACAATTAGGAATACAGCTAAAAATGCCCTTCTTGGAAAGTGAGAGGAGATGAACTAGGAGGTACTACCTAAGGTTGCCAGCACTTATCATTTGAAACAGCCTGCCAGTTGAAATTAGATGTGCTGATGATCTTTAGAAAGTAGTTTAAATCCAAGCCCTTCCAAGAGCACTTATAAATTAAGAAGGCATCATCTCAATTTACTATCTTGTTGACTGACTGAAATGATAATGGAAGTGAGATGTATCTCATTCATTGGATTATTATTATTTTTAGTTTACCATGTATTCCTTCCTCTTTTTTTCTTTTTTCTTTTAATCCTTACCCAGGACTTTTTTTTATTATGTTCGTTTCCAAGGTTCATAATAGAACTATGATGGAACATAAATGAATGAATGAATGAATGAATGAATGAATGAATGAATGAATGAATGAATGAATGAATGAATGAATGAATGAATGAACGAACGAATGCTTCTGCCTACTGAGATAACATTTATAAACAACACTGTATTCAAGAATCCTATGAGCTGTACATGAGCCATCCTCACTTCATTCAGGTTGTTATCCAGGTTGTTTGACCTAATTAATACCAAAATGTCTTTTTTAGTGTTATAAATTTCCTTACTTTAATGGAATTAGAAGATTTATGTTGTTTGCCTGTTGGTAAGTCTATCCAGTTCTCAAAATGAACTCTGTCAGCTATTCCCTATAGAGATTCACTGCAGCTTTATTCCTCACAGATAGAGCAGTGGGGGAATAATAATTTCAAGGGTTAAGCAAAATTCCCAGAAGTTTCAGTAGATTGATATTATCTTCGAATTTTCAGGATAACGATACTCTTAGCTCTCAAGATAGCTAGCATTCAGTATAAAAATTCACCTCCCTACAGTGATCAAACATTGATCCATTGCTGACTACATGGAGATATTCACAAGTATGAAAGATCGCCAATAATGCTGTAGTATCCCAGCACTATCTTGTGAACATGTGCCTTCTGAATAGATATGCACTACTGTGACCACGTCTCTATTCTATTCTAGTAGTGAGTTTTACATTTTGCCCTTATCTCTTAAAATGTTTCCTTTTCAATTTACGTATGTCATCACATATTAGTCATCTAATATTTTTATAGATCAGATAACAAATAGCATATCATTACTCAAAATTTAATTAACGATGCAGAAATTGGTATGCAGTTTTATATGTCATACCAATTGTGCAAACTTCACAAAATCTGGCTTCAAACTTTTTCAGATGTCACAAAATAATATTCCTATATTGCCTAGTGAAATTATACACAAAACAATGTTTGTAAATTTTAGTCATTATGATTCTTCCCTTTCCATATTTGGTAAATGTCACTGGAACAGCTTTTGGGTTTATAGGATTTGACAGAATTCAATACAAGAAATCTCTTTAAGGTTTTTAGCCTAAATATGTGGCAAGAAGTTTCATTTTCTTAGTCTCACCTGATAACAATCTAACAGCATTACATTCCACTGTGAATTCTTCCCTTTCATTTAAGTCTTAGAAAAAATGAAACAACAAAGCCTTTTAAATTGCAAGGTTTTCTCTGTATTCAAGATTTGAGCCTAAAGTAACTCAAAACACACACACTTAAACACACACATTTACCAGCTATAGTATCAATTTAACATGATAATGAGGGTGAGCTGGGAAATACCTGAAATCGACAAATAAATAAAATAAATATGAGCATTATACTCCATCCGGTCTTAACTCCTTCCTAATAATAAAAAGGGAGAGTTTCCATAGATAGATCGAATTTTCTGTCTCTCTGTCTGTTAGCTATCTTTTCTCTACTGAGTAAAACATTTGTGCTTCTTTTTGTCCATCATTTTTACCTCCATCAAGAGCTTTCTGCATTGGGTGGACATGTCCCTATGAAGTTCTTCCCTTTCTGGTCTTCTACATGATTCTCCACATAGTGGCCAGCAACTCCCTTCAGCAGTTGTTTCCAGAACTGCTCTCAAACAAGAACTCTCAATAGTATAAAATAGTGTTGCTCATTGTTCTTATTGTTTGTATTGTTTTTAATCATGTCTGTTCACCGCCCTGAGTCCCGGAAGGGAAAAGGGCGGTATACAAATTCAATAAATGTAAATGTAAATGTTCTTTACTAAAACCAATAACCCAACTTCAACAATCAGAGTTGCCTAATCCGATTTAGTTGCTCACTATTATCTTCATTCCAATCCTCCAATCTTTCTCTATCTTTCTTCTGCCCAGAATCCTTTCTGAATCCTTTCTTTAAGACACCATCTATAAAGCCAGTCCATCCTTTCTTTCTGTGAGAAACTTTCTTGTGACAACTGAATTATTTCTATCTTTATCAACAAAACTAGAACAAAGTACCAGAAAGCATTTGTTTGAGTGTGAGCGTGAAAGTAAGAAAATGTGACCATGGTAATTCCAGGCATGTCATAGTAAGCAGTGATTATATATGAATTGAGTTTGTATGCCCTGGAATATACTTGTTTAGCTCCACAAATAGATAGAAGAAAACATCAGCTAATGATACAGTATAACCAAGTTGTTTGGATTATTGGAAAAAACATTTTGGATTATGTGAACCTTGTCCTGAACTGAACATAAGAAGACATAAAATGCATTGGTTGATTCATAAAGAGGAGTTTATGGAGAAATTAGAACTGCTGTTCTATTTACCAAAAATGCTTTCTGTCAAATAAGTGGGATTTACTTTTTCAAAAATGAGATTCATTTATTGTTTTCTGCTAGCTCACTTCTTTAAAAAAATTATAATTAGTTCACAAAACTTGTTTAAGTAAAATTTAAGGTAAATTTTATTGAATTTAGCACACATTTTGAAAGTCCGTATTTGTTACAATTATGAATTAACAATTGAATTATATATAATTACAGTCCTAAAATATTCATATTTAAATATTCTACTTTAAATGCCATTGTAGATGGAAAGCCATCTTAGTCTGTGATAAAAAAACACTCCAATTTAATTGCACCAATTAACCACTTTATGTGTTTGATGAAGTGAGCTGCAGCTCATGAAAATGTATGCCTTTTAATACAATTGTTAGTCAGAAAAACTGCTACCAGACTCCTGACTTTTCGCTATCTTAAATGGCTTAATCTTCAAAACATTTTCATATCAGAAATCTAATTTGTAGAAAATACGAAACCTCTGCTATGTTTCAGTGCTGGAACCACCTAAACAGAAAACATTTTAAGACCCTTACTATGTCATCACCTCTTTTTTAACAATGTTTTCTTTTCCCCACTGCATAACCAGGCTCGGCTCCCTTCGTGCTCATCCACCTATAGTGTTTCTGAGGTATACTTTGCACGTGTTCTTTCATAGTACAGTTTCTTCATTCATCACCCTTTGATTTAAATCTATTTATTTCATTTGGTCTTCCCCATGCAGAAGTGAGAGAGAAAAAAAATCACCTTGTGGGATTTATTATGCATGCTCATCTTGCAACCATGTCCAGCCTAGTTTAATACAATCAACCACTTAATCATAGAACAATATTTAATTGCAGTATTTTTATAGTTTATAATAATATTTTATAATTACATACAAACCAAAATTCTGTACAGTTTTTTTAAAAGAAAACTTTTTATGCACAAAGTCAATAGGTACTATATGATTTTGTAACCCATCCAAAGTCACTGCTTTGAGATGGGTGACCACATAATTCACTGAAATTAATTAATTAAATGTTTGTTTGTTGGTTTTTTTAATAGTCAGGTCTTTCAGAAATAGATTACAGAGTTCAATAATTGTATTTCCATGTATGAGTTTGACGTTTTATCTGTTTCATAAATGAGATTGGAGGAAAAGTGAAATAATTGCTCTTTCATTTACACTTATTCAATGGAATGGAAATATCAGAAGAAGCTTTTCAATAACTGGAATTTTCTAGAAGCATCCATAAATCATGTTTCCCTGATAACTATTATTGGAATGGAAAGTATGGAAAGCTTTCTTGTATTTAATACTGTTCTGGAAGAGTTTTGTACTAACAAATTTATCATGCATCCAACATCGTCACAAAATGATTACTATAAAAATAATGTCTAAGATCTCGCTGCATTTTTCCTTTCAGGTATACAAATACTCTCTGCATGAAATTTTGCAAACACAGAGAACGTTTCCAAAGTTATTATTCTCAAGTCTTTTTTTTCATTCTAACAAAGCCTGCTGCTGTGCTTGACATCTTGCAAGATATTTAGCCATGTCACAATAAATTATCCATCAATCTACTCTGTGTTTAAATATCTGCTCACTTATTCATGTTCTTTATGGAGACAGAGAAGGTCAAGAGATGCACTGGGTAATTATTAATTGAAAATGTGGGGTTTTATATTATCAGGAAGGGCCATAGGATGGAGAACAGATAATTCAATTGAATTAAAAAAGCTCTAGAAAAATATGTCTGGATACCAGTATAACTTAGTAGTCCATAAGAATAAATAGAAGGTACCATTTTGGGACCCCACTGAGGTGAGACCAAACCCATCCATCTAGAGACTGCTAATTTTAGAACTCTAATTGTAGATGTAATAGCAATCTTTTGGTAATGAGCATATTTGTCCCTATCATAAGTGAATATATTAAAACAGTGTTCAGTTCTAGGCAATTTATGTTAACTCTTCTTCATTTAATATGGTACAGCACTATATATCTTGAGTGCTTTTGCTGCCAATTCCAACATAGCAATTCACAATGCTCATATAAAAGGAACATTTATTACAGTGCTTGAATTTTACAAATTATATCTGGTGTATGCATAAGATTAGCAGTGGCACATGTTACAGCCAGTCACCCTCTCTCAGTTCACCTCATTTCAAGGTTGTTGCTGTGGGGAAAATAGGATGAAGGTGTATTGGATATTTTGCTGCCTTGAGTTATTTGTAAAAATAATAAAAGCAGGATACAAATAAATAAAATAAAAATAAATATGTGGGATACTTAATACAATCACTATGAAAAAGTTTAATGGCATTATATAATAAATAGTTTGGGGAGAATAAAGCTCCCCCCCTTAGCTTTCTTGAATTTTAGTTATATAGTGTGGCATACTATTTTTTTACTTGAAGATATAGCAGACGTACCAAATTGTAATACAAAAAGTCATTATACCATTCTTCTCAAAGTATAGAATAGTGGCCCATAAACAATGTGAAAGTCTGTTTGAAAAATATTTTAGCCTGTATTTCCAATGTCCTACTTACACCCTTACCTCATGATACACACATCTACATGGCTGGGAATGCACTGCTTAGTCATACGTCACGTGCATATTGTCCATTGCTTGCAGTGAACAATTGAAATTGAAATAATTCATTATTTTCTGTTGTAAATTCCTCCTGAGATCAGAAGATGACCTAATTTCTATGAAAATTACTGCATAACTTAGGCATCTGTTCAGCTGTCTTAATAACTTTGATATTTTGTCTGTATATTTTGGTCTGTACCTCATTCTATAGTTTTCTTCCTGCTTTTGCTCTGTTTGCTTTAGCCTTTGACCATAACATTAAGTAAATAAAAATATTCATTATTGATATCTCAGCTAGTAGAGAGCAGAAGCCACATAATACCCTTTTTTATTTTGATGGACAGGTATTGTTTTTAATGGAACTATCATTGGACAGCTATATAGTATACCATGCAGCTTTTATTCGTAAAGTAGACTTGAATCCTGTCAGTCAGAAACTTTATTTTTCTATTTAGATATCTCCTAAAAATCTCCTAAGAGCCTTAATAATAAGTTGTCTAATAGATGAGAAGATTAAAGGAAGTTTATTATTAATTTAGCTAGGGTCATGATGTTGTATTTCATTCTGCTTTAGTGGATTTACAGTTATGATTGCCCAATTATGTCTAAATAATAGAAGCCAAAGACAAACACTGGAAAACCATGATCTTCACACACTGTTTGAGTGAGCTTAATGGTATAGGACAGGTCAGTATTTTAAATAGGACACAAGAGTCAATGACAGATCTGCCAGTATCAATAAACAAAAATTGCATATTCATCCTTTTCCTCAGAGGCTCAAGATAGCATATATAATATCTCTCCTCATTTTATACTCAGACCAGCAGCTCACCTAATTAATTAGGCATTGAGAAACAGTAGTAGCCAGAATTCACTTGAGTTCCATCTTGAGTGAATATTTGAATCTAGGTCTGTCTGTCTGTCTCTCTCTCTCTCTCCCTCCCTCCCTTCCGTTCTCCCTCTCCCTCCCTCCC
>JANHFK010005290.1:189607-216398 GCA_036250565.1 Sibynophis collaris | reverse complement strand
ATAGATAGATAGATAGGCAGGCAGGCAGGCAGGCAGGCAGGCAGGCAGGCAGGCAGGCAGGCAGGCAGGCAGGCAGGCAGACAAAACATACATAAAACAGTCATTAAAATTAAGTAATCAACTTTTATCTCAGCAAATACTACATAACAAAAAGGCAGTAGTGTTTAAAGCATTTATGGCATAGGAGAATTAGTCTAATATCTAATCAAAATGGAAAATTAACTAAATAGAAGATGTTCAAGTGTAGATTAAATCTGAAGCATGTATTTTCTATCTATTAACTACCAACAGAAATTAGTTATATTGTTTACTTGATTACAATTTTGATTGGAAGTAATTACTGCTTCATATGAAGGACCACTGAGAACTATCTTTCTCAGAAACTTAGAATAAAGTCAGTATGATAACATTGTATGTGCAGACTCAGCACTTGCCTGAGCATTTTGTGTAACCGTTAGTTTCAGGCCACCTATGTGAAGCTTAATAAATCATCGACAAATGCTTAAAAGATGCCACTTGTTTGATCGTATGCTCTTTAATGACCCAGTTTGTCTTCTTAAACTTTATTTTTAAAGATCGTATTCTTGGTATTGTTATAATTAATCAGCAAGAATTCTCTATAGAAAGCAACCAGTGACTGCAATGCTGTCATTAGTCCAGTGGATGATGGTTATAAAATTGGTTTATCATCCATATGAGACAGTTTCAGCACTGGAACATTTTTATTTCCTAACTTTGGAAGACAATCCAATAATTTCAGTATTTGTTTTATTTGGGTAGGATTTCACAAAAAAGAAACAAGGGTTCTTACATTATTTTGCAGAAATTACAGATCACCTTTTTCAATAGCAACTATAACAATGTTTCTCTACACCATATATATTTATAATAATATAAATACATATATATAAACAATGTGATATATGTTATACTTCTGATGCATTATTGAAATTTATACTTAATGTTCTTTGGGCATTACCAAAACAATGTCACAGACTGATTTGTATCAATTCTCCAATTAACTGGCAACACTTTATTTTAATTTTTTTTGCAAAATTTGCCAACATGATATACATAGACAATAGATCTAAAGAAATGTTTCTTCAATACATTCAGTGCTTTGCAAGAATCATTGCTGAATGAATTCAGGACTGTTATTTCAGCTGGTAGTTGTCCAGGAACATTTCCTGTAACAGCTGTCCTCTACGGTCCCAAATATTAATATGTTGAAGCATGAATGCCGCCATTGCAAAAAGCAACTCTTATATTTAAATTAACAATTTTAAGCTGAAGAAAAAAAAATAATTTTAGGAGATATTTTATATTTTTATTAAGTTTAGTACTCATGAAAAAAATAAAAAAATTGTGATAAAATATTCTTTACCACAGTCCTTAAGATAGTCATAGAAATAGTTTTCCATTTCCTTCTTCCAGGATAGTTTTTGGCCTCTGAATCTATTCTATAATGCTAGAATTTTCCTAGTGGTATTCCATCCCATACTAATGACAGCTGACCCTTCATAATTTGTCAGCCCGGGCAAATGGGCTGGCTACCAGTCATTTGCTGATAGAGGCAGTAATTGTTTTGGGTTAATGCAAACCTGGAAAGAGAGCTATATAGATGGATCTCCTGTTTATAAAGTAAATCTAATGTTTTGATGTTAATTAAAAGAAAATAACTCTCACATCATAATTGCTTCTGTGCTTTGTTTATCTTGCTTCCTTCATTACAGATTACCTAATCCATGACATTTTCCTCTGTCGTGGCTAATATCTTATATATGTATATACAGTATGTATGTATTGATCCACTGAGTTGGAGTTCTAGTGATGCTTCTACATATTGCATGTATTTTTGATGATGATTAGTAACTCTGTCTGTAAATTAAATCTTTCTACTGTTCTTGAAAAATTGCTTTCAATCAGTGGGGAGGTTTGTTTTGTTATTAGTGTTCCATATATTATATTATACATGAACTTAGAAATTATTTATAAGAATTATCTTTTTACGTTGTTAAAAATTCTACATCTTTATATAGCACTTTATTTGACTTCTTAGCTTCTAACTGTACTTACTCTGTGCTAGTCTTGTTATGATGTAGTAAAGGTAAGTAATTTCTTGAAACTTTCCTAAAGATCATAGGCACATGTTCAGCATTTTTCCTCAGCTTCCTTATACTGTGGTTTTGGTTTGGTAAAACTTTTTGTTTCAATTTTTATGTTTAACATGAATATTTCATGACTATAGCACTCAGGGTCTCTTTGACTTTAAATGAAAGATGTAAATGGATTTTTAAAACTTAACATTTATCACTGTTGCAGAGTTCAGCTCTAACATACTTGACCTTTTTGTTAATAAGTATCATATATGCATTATTTTCAATTTTCTTCAATTTCTTAATTTCACCTGTGACTTAATATTCATTTTTATAGAGCTATTACTTAACATTTTCAAAACTGGACAAATATAACTTCAAAACCATGAAAAAAAATATTTTACTAAACAACAGAATGTAGCTACAATTTGCCTAAACCTCTTTTTCTAATCAGAACTCAGAACAAAGGAAAGCAAAAAAATATATTTGAAATTATAATACAAAAGACATGCACATGTTATTTTCTGTGAAGAGATTTCCATGGAAAAATGGGTTGAGCCAGCAGAATCCTGTACATATTTGTTTTAAAGAAAGATCTATTATATTCAGCCATGTCTCAAAATAGAAATCATTGCGATGTAGACAAAAATAATCATATCAGTTATCTGTATAATCACTTTTCTTTAGATATGTAGAATAACATAAGTGGCAACCATATTGTTGTTCATGCACCATTTTGGTAATATAGGATTCATAATATTTTGGATATTCAGAAAAGCATAGGAAATAAAAGACTTTTTTTTCTTGTATTCTACCTCGTGTGCTTTAATATATAGTTTTCAAAATAAAGTTTTGCCAGTTGCTTTGCAGTAAGATGCCTAGGATGTTCATGAGGATAGAAAAAGAATGGAAAAAGTTCTTTCATGTATTACATTTGGAAATAGGTGAGAGGCAGGCACTTATTTTTCTTATACCCGAAATTTCTTATATATGTGTAGCTATTTTGACATAAAGCCCATGCTAAGTTAGAAGATAATGGTATACAGTATATTAAAATGGAACTGCTAACTAGTAACACCTTCTTATTAGATAGGGTTTCAGAAATCTGTGAAACTCATTTTATCCCATGCAGTTTTTATCACTGCTTCTATGGACAGAAGGTAAAATTTCATAATATTAATTTAATAACTTGATGAATGAATTCAGTTCTATAATAAGGCTCTTCCAAACAGTCGAGAGATTTGTTATTTTAACAGTAGCTGAATCATCATAAAAGTTTCAGCTGCATTGTTACTATTTTTTTTAAAAAATTGTACCTGTACTCGCTTCACTATAAATGGGCTTAATAGTGAACTTAATGTTAGGTACATGTTAGGTCAACGTGAAGAGTTCAGGTTGACTACAAGTTGAGTACAAATTGACTACTACAGACTGCTTGGCACCCCTTGGCAACAGATAGATAAGGTTCCTTGGAACTTGTCACAGGGTGGGGATTTATCAGTCCTGGTTTTCTTGCAGCTGTTCAATGACTCAAAGCTAACTCCCCGCTTGATTCCTCCCCTGCCTAGATGGGCAATTCGCAATAATCAGGCAGACTAGAGACTGCAACTTAATTTAACTATTACTATTCTAAGGGGCTGTTTTCCATTTGCAAACATCTGTTCTAGGATGTGGGAATCCTTCTGTTTTCATATTGTGTTCAAAAACTCTTTGTTATTGTCATTAACATCATCTCATTTTCTGTGTTGTATGATCATATTTGTCTCCATTTATCATTTCCCAGACTACTCCATGTTTTATCCTTATATTTTCCTGATAGGTCTCTGGCGTAAACACTTTTGATATTGCTCAATTATTTTTTTCACTTCTTCGAAGAAGCCTTTTTTTTTTTAAATGACACTATCCATCCCAAATAACCCACCTCCACACTCACTCATGCTTCACAGACACAAACACATTCATACAGGGCAGACATGTATTATTTAAGAATTTTGTTTGTAGTAGATCTAGGATACAAAACCCAACCTGTTAGGTTTTATTATTACTTTGATTTTAATCATCCTGGGAAAGTTGGAGGTGGGGGGGAGCAACAAATCTGAGCCACTTTTTTAATTGAAACTATCACTGTGTAATTATGGTAGGAAAGTTTGTGTTGTTTTTGGTTGTTTATTTTTTTAATGTAACTTTTTTCCAGGAAAGGGCAACCATAAGCCACCATAGGTTGGAACATTGGCTTAAGTTATTTAATTGTAATAAGTACATTTATGTTAATGGCATAAATTTAGACTGAGGTAGATGTCTCCTTAGGGCAAGCTGCTGTGGAACAGAAGAAAGAGGGATGTTTGGGGGTTTTTTTAACCCATAATTGTTTCATTATTATATAAGATGTCTCAAAGGTGCTTTTTCAAAAGGCAACTGGACTGTTTTTTCCTTGAGGAAGAAGAACAAAACATTTCGCTTCTCATCCACAAGTTTCATCAGTTGTGATGGTGGAGCAGGGGCGTGGGGGATGGAATAATAGGTATGACAGTTGAGATTGGATGGTGGAGGGATGGAACGGTAGGTTCTGACCAGATGGTGGTGGTGGGAGAATGGAAGGATTGTATTTCTTTGCAGTTATCTGGTCATTAGCACTTTCCCTGAGAGTTCCTGAGGCCATTTGGGGGTTTATATTTGCCCTCAGGCTCACCTGAGTCAGAGTGCAATTGGTTGTGGAACTTTCTTGAAACTGCTGCCAGGGCTGTGTTGTAGACTGGAAATTTTAGTAGTTTCAAGAAGATTTCACGACCAATTGCATTCTTATTCAGGTGACCCTGTGGGCAAAGATAAACCTCCTAGTAGGCTCGAGAGCTCTCAGAAAGAGTGCTAACGTCCAGATGACTGCAAAGAAATATAATCCTTCTATTGTCTGTCCGTCCCCCAATCATCCAGTCAGAACCTATCCTTCCATCACTCCCTTCCCCCTCCCCACGTTATCATAACTGATGAAGCTTCTTGGATGAGAAGCAAAACATTTTGTTCTTCTTTCTCAAGAAAAAAAGTCCAGTTGCCTTTTGAAAAATTACCTTTGAGACAACTATGTCTTGAATGACTGAGGATCTCCAGACATTATATAAAGTACAATTTTGTACTCAGAAGTAACTGCAGAACTACACAGGTCTCCTTATTTTAACCTTAATAATTGTGTGCTCCCTCATTAGTTTTCATGTTAAATGTTCTCCATTGACAAGTAAAACTAGAATCTGGACTTCATAATATAAGCTGTTTCTTTTCTTTTTAGAAGAAACAAATATTTGGAAATGTAGGCTGTGCAATTAATAGCACATGTAAAAGTTTTTCTCCTTCATTCAGAGATCTTTGAAAAATGTGCTATTGTCTAGCTCCTTTCAACAAAATACAACCTTGCAAGAAACAATCCCACTGAGTACCATTATTATTTATTGTTAAGAAACTAAGAGATTCATAGAATCATAAAGTTAGAAGGCATGTTGGTCTTCTAATGCAATCCCCTGTCTAGGGCAAGAATCCTCATATCACCCTAGACCAGAAGTGTCAAACTCAACTTCATTGAGGACCGCATCAGAGTTGTGTTTGACCTCAGGGGGCTGGGGTCGGCATGGCCAGCTCAATGTCACTCGTGTCAGGAGCGCCTGTGGTGGCCTGAGTGCTCTGCCAGCGAAAATGGCCTCCTGAGCTCTGTTTTCTGCTGCGAAGGCCTCCTACAGCCCTCTCCCAAGGCCTCCCAAGCTCCGTTTCCATTGGCAGAGGCACCACGGGACAGTCTTTTGCTGTTTCCAGGGCGGCCCCATGGGCCAGATCTAAGCACCCTGTGGGCTGGATCTGGCTTCTGGGCCTTGAGTTTGATTCCCCTGCCCTAGACAAATTAGTGCCCAATCTTTATTTTAAGTCCAGTGCTAGAGTACCCACAACTTAAAAATCAGGTTCTTCACTGTTAAAAGAGCTCTCTCAGTCAGAAAATTGCTCTTGATTTCAAGTTTGGATCCCCCTCTGCAAAACCTCTACACCTTGATTCTTATCCTGTTCTCAAGTAAATCCAAACCCTTTTCCTGATTATAGCACTTTGTATTTGCTAACATGCTTTCTTTAAGCTAAACACTCCCAGTTTAGAATATGTTTAGTTTAATATTCGTATGTACTGTAGACATGGTATATATAATGTAATATGCAGAATCTTGTAAACAGAATAAAACAAGTGCCAGTATTCCTTTATTATTCATTAGGCTAGAGCCGCTGAGAACTACTCAAACCTGTTGTTTCCAGGAGTGCACCCCAAACAAAAGAAACAAAAAAGACGTTATGTTTCTCTAATGTCCTCTATAAAAACATTCTGATTGATTTCCGTACAACAGGCCCTCTAATAAATAATAATACAATAGTCCTCACTTAAGGGCAATAATTAGGAACAGAATTTCCATTGCTAAGTGATGCAGTCATAAAGCATGATGTCATGTGACCTTCTTGCTTAGGAACTGTAGTTCCGGCAGGCCCCAGTTACATCATTAAGTGAATTACTGTGGGTTGTTAAGTGAGTACCTCATGTGACCATGACTTCTGACTTCCTATTGGCTTCTTTGCTTGTGGGAAGCCAGTAGGGAAGGTCACAAATTCTGGGATACACAATAGTAAAAAAAATCTGGGCCAGTTGCCAAGTGCCTGGGTCATGTGATTACCAGGCATTGTGATGCCCAGAATTTTGAGGATAACTCATAAGTACCACTCATTCAGTCATAAGTTCAAACAGTCGCTAAACAAGTGGTCATTAACCAAGAGCCACCTGTATAGCCTAATCGGATATCATGTTTAAGACAAACAATATCATCAAAGTTTTGAAGAAATTTGTGCTTAGGAAATAATTGATCAAATTTTGAAACAGCTAGAAATGTTAAGTACAGTGTTTATTTTATCGTGTCCTGTTTTAAATGATCTATTACAATCAGCTTCAAGCATCTCCAACGGTATTTTATTTCTGTATTTCATATTTGAAGTAAAATATAGATTTAATTATATTTTTCTCATTAATATATTTGTAGTGAAGGTAAAGCATAATTGAAATTGAATATATATATTTAAATTATTACGGTTCAGCTTTAAGCAAAATTTGTATTGTATACATTGGTTTAGTTTCTCTTGTTTATATTTAATTCAAACTGTTAAGCAACCGTTTGTTAAATATAAGTTGTATAAGAAGATTTTTAAAAATGAATATAGCCTCTGTCTCCAGGTCCCAGGAGCTTGCCCACTATATTCCTGTAGTCACTTTATAATGTTTGTTCTGCTTTATCAGTTCTGTCCGTCTCTCTACAGGTCCAATCCAGGTGCAGCAGTAAGGAGAACATCCTCCGAGCAAGTAAGTGTTGCATCTTTGTATTCTTCTGGAATATAATACCTTCATGATAAGGTCTAGTTTTGCTGGAATGATTTTGGTGACACCATAGAAAATGATGCAACTGAACTTCTTTTAAAGCTATTTTTTTCGACTTTTATGTCTGCAGAGTACACATGAGTATATGTGAGGAGATCCTAGTAGACAAACTAAAAAATATGCAAAATACTGTATCCAGTGGTCATGGACAGATGTTCTATGACATTTGTAAAACCATGAATAAATATATACTAAAATGTAAAATAAATATTTTGAAAAGACATCTCTGCCCATCAGTATATATAGCAAAAATTTCTGGAATAGTGGAAAGGAAGTCAGTTAACAGTTTTCTGCTTTCAGGCAAGAGAGAACTGGAGAAATACAGTTTTATGTTACATGCAGAAAACTTGGACACACACATTTCTGATCTCTCAAGCAATCCAGAAACTGACATTTATTTTCTGTAAGCTGCATATTAATTTATGTATTAACAATGATTAATTTTAATTAAGATTTACTGAACCAAGTTGCTTTATTATTGCATTTAATGCAGTCATTAAAACGGGTTGTCAATAATGATAAACTGTGACTGTAATGATAAACTATGACAAAGTTATATGTGTGTGTGAACACATCAGAATGCACCCATGAAACAGTTGTGTAATCCAGATTGTTGAATTAAATAATTTATATAAAGATAATTATTCTTTTAGTTTTGTGACTAGCAATGTTTTTATTGATTCTTATTAGTAAATGCTTCTGTTTTCACTGTTGCTTTATAATTTGTTATTTTAATTCTTTTTTCATTAAATCAGTTTGTAATAAATATCATGGAATAAAATTGTTGAAGCTTGGACCACTGAATCTCTATAATAAAAGATATAGTGACTGACTGTAAAAAAAAGGGGGAAAGTTAAATATTTAGGAATAGAATTCCTAAAATAAAATTCTTATTATCTGAGCAAAGTGTTATAAGTTTAAATCTAGCTGACAGAGTGAAATGTAATGATCAGATGCACCAACACAATGAGTTCTCTTTTATGTTAATACAGTAAATGCAAGAAAGTAGTCACAAATAATCTATGAAAAATAATTTCAATAAAGTAGTTACAAATAATCAATTTTCAAAATATTTATGAAATACTATTAATATAGATAATAAAAGGTGACCAAATTTGAATAATTTCAACATAGAATTTTTTCAAACTTCTTTCTTATGTCTTTTTTTAGACAGAGCTATTTCCCAATGTATTTTAATTTTCAGTGTTTTAGTATAACAAACACAGCAATCATTTCCTCACAAGAATTGAATCAATTGCTTAAGTTACATTAATATTAGCTATAGAAATAGCTAACATCTTAAGAAATATTGCCAAAAACTAAGAAAGAACAGGATTTATATAAAAGTTAGTTATTATTGAGCAGTGTTGTGCTTCAAAGTTTAGTGATCATGGTCTAAGAAATAAATTTATTGATTTTTCATCAACAACTGATATCTTCAAAGGAAAATGTTTTGGTACACAGGGCATAGCAACTGAGCAGGCACTGACTGATTAATTGTATACCTTGTCTTTATCGCCAAGCATCCTGGTTTCTCTTTGGTCTTTAGCTGCACTGATTTGCAATTGGTGCAGGTTGATGACTGCTGGTCTCTGATTATTTTTTGTGCCTAATTTGATTGGTCATTTTGGTGGTCTTGGTTTTAGATTGGTCCTTTGTTCATTCCAGTTTCTAGTTGGTCATTTTTGGAGTCCTGATTCCCAATTGTTTTTTGTTTTTGTTTTTTATCCTGGGTTCAAGTTGGTTAGTCTGAGCTACTGAGTCTGATTGGTTTCTTGTCCAAACAAGTTTCTGATTTGTCCATTGCCACAGTCACTAAACCCTGAAGTCCAACACTGTCCAACAAATAGCATATACCAGTATAATTGTCAACTATTCTTTAATGAATGTATTAGTTGCTCAACTCCAATAGATTCTGGGTAAATTGAATAATTCTGTCAATTTCTTCAAAAATTTAAACCAAAAAGACTGCATTACTATGACAAAAATGTAATATATACCCAACTTACATGTTGATTAAAATCCATGTGAACTCAAAAGATTACAATCCATGTAGTACAATTTTACTGGAGTATAATTCAGTATAGATTATCTTCATGGTGGACTACCAGAATAGATAAATACAATTTTATGTTGCTAATCATGGAGGTGAAGGTCAATGATGTTAAGTCCTAAATTATCTTCCTGGGTTTTTTAAACTTTCAAGAACTCTTATCAAAACATGTTATTCTTAGTATATGAGTTATATGTAACAATGTTTTATAAGAGCCATGGTGGCGCAGTGGTTAGAATGCAGTACTGTAGGCTACCTCTGCTGATTGCCAACTGCCTGTAATTTGGCAGATCAAATCTCACCAGGCTCAAGGTTGATTCAGCCTTCCATCCTTCCAAGGTGGGTAAAATGAGAACCCAGATTGTTGGGGCAATATGCTGACTCTGTAAACTGCTTAGAGAGGGCTTAAAAGCACTATGAAATGGTATATAAGTGCTATTGCTATATCCTGCCTTATCCCAATTACATCTGCCCATCCCACCAGATCTGGCAAAGAAGGCATGCTGTGGGTCCCATCTGTCAGGGAATATCACTTCTCTGCTGTAGCATGTGCCTTAAGGAAACTCCCCCCAGAAGTAAGATTAACTGCATCCGCCTGACCATTCTGCAGGTTCCTCAAAACCTGGCTGTGCCTTCAGGCCTCAGAAGACTGGGGAGATCTTGTGATGGCCCGATTATTGTAGCTGACATCATCCTCTCCTGCTTTTGTGTTTTTTATAGTTTTTTAAATAATAAATGTTTGTATACATTTATTGATTTTGTTAATACCAAGGATAAATTATGCTCTTAAAGGTTAAATAATTTTATTCAAGGGGCCCATAACATAAGCCTCTGGGTGTTATAAACATAGAATATTTAGAAACTCTCAATAATTTTACATATTGCTAAAAAAAAAGCGGTGTGACAACATTGTTTTACAGAAAATAAACAACAGCTTCCTGGCTCTAGTTCCTACTAAAGAAAAGAATTACCTAATAATCAGCCTATATAGAAAGCCCACAGACAAAACTTCTTTATTAAAATATGGTCTCGTCTGAAACAATCAGAGATAACTAATGGTCAGTTATCAACATTTGCTAAGAATTACATGAAATTATATTGTTAACAAAGATAGCCAACTGCAACCCAGGTTTCTCACCAACCAACTCCAGATCATATAGTACAGTCTACAAAACTAGGTCTTTAAAGCCTTTTCCAAAATGCAGGCAGGGTCAGAGTACCTAGAATGGGGGGTGGGGGAGCAACTCCATAGGGCAGGCACAGCAACAGAGTAAGCATGTCTCCTAAGTGCCAGATTTTAATTGTTTTTATTTATATGATAAATAAACACAAGAGAAGGTCCTTCCAGAGTGCCCTAAAGTGAAAGAAAATAGATATCTTGGATAAAGCTACTGAAACTCACAATCACATTAGCAGTTTGGTCTAGCAATTAATGCACCAAACTAGAAACCAGCAGGCTATGAGTTTTATTCCTGTTTTAGGTTAGGTGACTTTGGGCCAGGCACAACTCATCTCACAGGGTTGTTGGTGTGTGAAAAATAGAATGAGAAAGGAGTATTAGGTATGTTTGCTTCTTTGAGTTTGAGCTTAAAAAAATCTAAAAAACAAACAAACAATCAAAAACCAAGCAGGCTGTATTCAGTTTAAATAAATGAAAGATGTTTCATTTAAGTAATATTTGGAAAGTTTTCTTAGAGCACTATTATCTGAATAATATATAATTCCAAGGAAGCAGAGCTTTTTCTCATAGAGTTGCAAAGTATTTTCAGCTGAATAGTAGAACAGAACAGAACAGAACAGAACAGAATAACAGAGTTGGAAGGGTCCTTGGAGGTCTTCTAGTCCAACCCTCTGTTTAGGCATAAGAATGGAACTTTAGAAAAATACAATTTGTAAAAAACATTGTTTTAATATGTGTTTTAGTTTGATGTGCTAACCATGGTTTCTAATGAGTTCTACAACTGTTTGATGCATACCCTAAGAACTTTCCTAAGTAGGGTAACATTTTCTGAGAAAAACATATAAAATAATCAAGCATATTGTGGTCGCCCCTTGGAGTTTGATTTTTGGAACACTCTGTGCAGGTAGACCTCGACTTACAGCAGTTTATTTAGTGACCATTTGAAGTTACAATGGCACTGAAAAAAGTGACTTATTACTGTTTTTCACACTTATGACCATTGTAGCATCCCCATGGTCACGTGTTCAACATTCAGATGTTTGGCAACTGACTTATACTTATGACAATTGCAGTGTCCCAGGGTTATATTATCACTTTTTGCAACCTTCTGACAAGCAAAATCAATGGGAAGCCAGTTTCACTTAACAACTGTGTTAAGAACTTAACAACTGCAATGATTTATTTAACAACTAAGGCAAGAAAGATGTAAAATAGGACAAAATTCACTTAACAACTGTCCTGCTTAGCAAAAGAAATGGGCTCAATTGTGGTTGTAAATTGAGGACCTCTGTATAGAGAAAAAAATGCTCCTTTCTTTTGGCCATAATCCTCAGAAATATCAAGTAATAAGAAAATGGTTTCATTTGTAGAAAAATGTGAGATATTGTTTCTCAAAAAGAGTCTCAAATTAACAAGACTATTCAATGTATTTATTAATTAAATTTATATACTGCCCATCTCGCCTAGAGGCAAAAATAACCAAGTAAACTGGGTAATTGAACTTTGTGTACGTAAATAATAAATTGGATGGAACAAATTTGTTCTTGAGATAGAATATTTTAAATATTTTGAACAGTATTTTCATTCCCCAAAGATTATAAAATATTGGTTTGATACAAAGTATTGTTTAGATGAGGAATATGATGTAAATGAAATCAGCAAAAGTTCACATACCATGATCAGGTGACCTCAGGACACTGCAGCCAGTGTAAATTCAAGCCGGTTGCCAAAGCCCAAATAGCAATCACGTGACCATAGGGGGATTGTGACAGTCATAAGTACAGGTACAAGTAGTAAGTCACTTTTTCTGAGACCATCATAATTTCAAGCAGTGGTAAATCAAGGATTACCTGTATTTTTAGTTTATCAATATTTCCAGGAAGATATTACTTGTGTTAATTATCACTTTAATGCTCCCTTGTAGGTCACAGTGCCGTAGACATTACAAAAGTAGCAAGAAGACATCGTATGTCTCCATTTCCATTAACATCTATGGACAAAGCCTTCATTACAGTTCTGGAGATGACTCCAGTGCTTGGAACAGAAATAATCAATTATCGAGGTATTTAGTATCAGTTCTGGCATCCAGAAGAAGAATAAAGAGAGAACTGTTTAAGTTTCATTTACATTATCTTTATTAGAACTGAACAAATACAGAAGTGCATACAAAGTGCCTCTCTCTCAAACATTAAAGCAGCCATGTTTTTTTCTAGACCTGCACAGCTGTCATGTCAACTGTTTCTGCTTGTCTGCTCAATATCCATCTGTAGGCACAGCCTTCTATGTTGAAACAGCCAGGAGTAGCTTACAAAGCAGCTGCATGCATCTAGAAAAAGATATAGCTAACGGTATTTCATACATAATCTTATATATTGCAAAATAACTGTTTGAAAGAATTTGCATAGCCATAGTTCTTATATTTTAAGTTATGCATGACTTTTTAGAATGTTTAGAATGTTTACAGCAACAGTTCTGTTGGGCTGGATATCTTTCTACTACTTATAAAAGACTGAATCAAATAGATAATGGTTTGTAAAATGCCTGGAATTTACCTAATAAATTCATAGCAAAAATATACTTTAGATTTCCGTTCTAGTAAGAAAATGGCTCAGGGAAATAAAAACTAAAATCTGGAACAAATAATGTTTTGTAACAACAACAGAAGCAGCAGTAATTTATTTGTATTATGAGAATTGAGCTACATATACCATGTTTCCCTGAAAATAAGACCGTGTCTTATATTTTTTGGACCGCCAAAAAAGGCACCAGGTCTTAGTTTTGGGGAGGTCTTATATTTTTCCCATACTGGGAAGTGTGGGTGCAGCAAGCTCCCCCTCTCACTTAGCACCTCCATGTCCTCCGCTAAACAGCTGATCTGCGCCACTTTCAGAGCCTGAACATCCTCTGCAAAACAGCTGAGCTGAGGCTGCAGGCCTTCGCTAAACAGCTCTGCAAAGCAAAATAAGCTATTTAGCGAAGGCATGCAGGCTCAGCTCAGCTGTTTTGCGGAGGGCATTCAGGCTCCAAAAGGGGTGGCAGCAGGGGTGAAATGTACTTACCTTTCCTACTGGCTTGCTGATGTGCATGCACCGGTGCTACAGGCTCCTGCAAGCCGGATAGAGTTGGCAGCATTTCACCTCTGGGTGGCAGCTCTGCTGATCTGAGCCTGCATGTCTTCTCTAAACAGCAGAACTTCCGCTCTTGTCAGAGCCTGAACGTCCTCCACAAAACAGCTGAGTTGAGCCTGCATGTCTTTGCTAAACAGCTGATTTTGGTTTGTGGAGCCCATTCAGGTTCTGAAAGGGGTGGCAGCTCTGCTGAGCTAAACAGCATTTTCCTGCCGAGCCTTCAGTGTTGCAATCCTGGGATCGGCATTTTCCTGCCGATCACTGAAAAGGCTCCACCTCAAGCCTTCAGCGTATCCCAAGATTGCAATGCTGAAGGCTCGGCAGGAAAATGGGAAGGATTTTCCTGCCTCTCCTCCTTTTCTTAAGCTCAGCACAGACTGAGAAAAGAAGGAGAGATAGGAAAATCCTCCTCCCTATTTTCCTGCCAATCGCCGGGCTCCATCCTGAGTTTTCAACATTGCAACCCTGGGATAACCCCAGCTTCCCAGCGCTGCTCTGAGGCTTTCACAATGCCAGGGGTGGGGAGGTCATCAGAGGAGCCCTGCACAGCTTTTCCTGCCTCTCCTCCTTTTCTTAAGCTCAGCACAGACTGAGAAAAGAAGGAGAGGTAGGAAAATCCCCCTCCCTATTTTCCTGCCGATCGCTCGGGCTCCATCCCGAGTTTTCAGCATTGCAACCCTGCGATACCCCCAGCTTCCCGGCGCTACTGTGAGGCTTCCACAATGCCGGGCGTGGGGAAGTCATCGGAGGAGCCCCACATGTCCCCCACATGGTTCCACTTCACCTTTTTCAGGGCGGCAAGCACTAGAAAGGTATTGTCCTCGGCCAGGCAGTCCCCAGAATCTTCCCGAAGCCTCCCCACCATTTGGTTTGGGGCCGACAGCTATACGGTTTGCTCAAGTTGCAAACAACCCGCGGATTTGGGTGGCCTTTACATGGCCAGTATACCTGCAAGATCCTTGATTTCCGAGGCTGGTGAGGCTCAGTGTTTGGGCTCTAGTGCGCTCTTCTCTTCCTGGGTTGCGGCTGCACATATGAGGTGCCTCCGGCTCATCAAGTCTGGCCTGCTGATCTCAGATGGCAGCGACTCTCACCCGATCCTGGCTGCCAAGGTTGTAGGCCACTTCATGGCCACACAGACTGATCCCTCAACAGCCACTGCTTCACGTGGGAGAGGAGACATTGCAAGGTAGCCCATTTGTTGTGTTGGCCAAGCGGAGGCCAGCCACACAGAAGCCAGGCCTCAGGGTGCCATCCTGAGCAGGTGCCAAGCTAGAGGGCGGGAGAGTCAGTCCCCTTACCCGGTTGCCCTCCGCCATTTCTTATCAAATATCAGTGTGTTTGTGTGTGTGTGAGAGAGAGAGAGAGACGGAGAGAGAAAGAAAAACAGCGGAGAGGAAACCCTTTCAAAAAGCATTGCCTGCAATTCTTGTTACTCCCCTCTGTCATTTCTCTTTTTCTTTCTCCCTCTCTCTCTTGCTCACTTGCTGAGCTGATCCACAGGCCACGGTTAAGGGGCTGAGGTGACCACAGAAGGGAAGGGCTTCCTCCTGGGCTGGCCATGCCTACCCACTTCTCTAGGGGTTATTTTTGGGGGTAGGGCTTATATTAGGCCCACCCCAAAAAATCAGAGGACGGCTTTCAGAGTAGGTCATATTTTGGGGTAAACACGGTATTATCTAGTTGCTGCTTGGTAAAGTTTTAGCTAAAACATTTGCTTTTGTCAGCAGAGGTGTGTGGTAATAGTATTTTCACAGAAAAAAAATCCAGACTGAAGAAGAATCACAATAACAAACATAGTTATTAATCATACTTACCATCAGTTTCTTTCCCTGCTGCATGTCAAGTAAAAAAGAGAGTAAGTTGTACATTTATTTGGCATCCATGATTTTGTTATAGGAAATCGCTTCCCAACAATCTGTGTAATAATATTTACCAAAAAATGAAATAATACTGTACACATACAGATTATCAGTACAGATACTGCATATATAACTTTACATAGCATTACAACTATATACTACATACTGTATCCCACTCACATATCCCCTAAACTCAAGAAGGCAGCCTAAATCAATGTAAGCAAACAATTTTGAAAGGCTGCACAAGTAGTCTTTAATTTACAACAATTGAGATCACAATTTGGGTCATACCTCATTGCAATTGTTATACGAGCTACCCATATGAGTGCCTCACTCAATAATCACAGTACCAGTGTTTTGACAGTTTCAGGTGTGTTTTGGTATAAAGAAAGGCCAAGTTCAGTTATTTACCTTAACAAGCTTTACATGTTTATTCAGTTAAATAAAGACGGGCCTCCCTTAGCAAGGGAGAACCCTAAACACACTTTGACACTCATATTTATAGTTTTGCTACATTGTCCACTTCTCCATCCAGAAGCACTGGCATACTCCACCCAGATAAGCTGGCACACTCTAAATAAGTTAAAGAAGTACAGAAAAAGCTATCCACCGCCGTTGGAGTTCCTCCGAGGACATTGAATGTCATCTCAGGGACTTTGGTGTTTCCTGAGGAACTTTCCATGACCTTGAAGGCCTGCAGAGGCAATGGTGACATTGGCACATATGCTTCCTCAAGACTTTCAATAGAAACATTAGATTCCTGGTCAACACCAGCCCCCCTGTTCTGGTCAGTAAGCAACTGTGCAGGTTGTTAAGTGACCACACAGGTTGTCCATGGGTTGGGGAGATTCTGGCAGACAAACTGGTTCACATATTTTTTTCCCCCTCCACACCATGCCCAGAAGGATTAGGCCTTCTCCCTGCCCCACCATTCTTCTGGAACATTTGGGCTTTCCCCTCTAACAATCACTCCTAAAAGATCTAGGTCTTCTCTGCAATTCACTACTGGAGTACTTCACAGCTGGTCTTCATCTCCTGCCCCCACCACTGGCACTTGTTCCCCAACATAGCACTGGTGCTTGCAAAGTTTCAAAGGTAGAAAGAACCTTATTGCAAGATGAGCACCAACCCTCACAGTGTTTTCAAAGGTTAGAAAGACCCTCAGTAACTTCTCAAGACAAGCCCTTGTGAGGATCTTTCTGCCTTCAGAAACATGACATTTACTAGTTTTCTCCAGTAGCTGCACCTCCCTTAGGTTGGGCATATTTCTCAGTAGCTGCACAAAAAGGGAAGGAAAGTAGGCCTGCATAGTTGGGTGGGGAGAAGGCCCAAGTCTTCCAGGAGGGAAGTGGACAGAACCTCCCAACAGAATGGTAGTTCTCAGGATGCATGTTATATTTTGGTGTTTGAATTTATGAAATAATGGACTCATAATCAGGATTTTTTGAGATCAAAATATTTTGTAAATACATCATCATACCGAAAAATCTACATTATTATATTACTGTTGTACTCTTAGTCAAGCTACAATAGCCAATATTCTACTTTCTGAATGGGTTTTTCAATATTTTTATTTTAATTGTGGTATGTCTCCATGCCCCTTCACAGGTTATTGAGAATAAAGTTAAAAAGGGATGTATTCAAAATTTCCTTGAAAGAAATATGGGCACACTTAGAGAAGTCAGAACTCATTTTATATTAAAGTTATTATTTTTAGCACTGTGCATTTAGTTCTGTGCATCTCCCTTAATCTGGCTGGCAAACGTTTGAAAAATTTTCTAAATGCTCCGTTATAAATTTTAATAAAACTTGAAAGAGTTTTTTTGAAAATAAAGTTTTTGCTATCAGAATTTCATGCATGCTCTCTTTTTTTCCCTGTGTTTATGTATTAGATGGAATGGGCAGAGTCCTTGCCCAAGATGTTTATGCAAAAGACAACCTTCCACCATTTCCAGCTTCAGTAAAAGATGGCTATGCTGTCAGAGGTGAATGTTAACGATTTTGAATATGACAGGATGCTTTTCTCCAGTTCAATATCACAGCAGAGTGCTGGTTTCTGTATGTTGCCTGGAAAAGCAGGCCCAATAGGCCTCAACGGCACTTTAGTCCTTATCTTAATGAAATTCATTCATACTTACAGGGTATACACCGTATTTAAAAGTAAGCTTCATTTATCATTACACAATATAAATTGGAAGTGATATTACAAATCAGTTAGTTTGCTTATGTATATGTTTTTTATTTATAATAAAGTTATTTTTTTTTAAAGTTCAGTGCTATAAAAGAAAATATCCATCCATCCCATTAAAGGATTTTAACTATTATTGTAATAATATGGCCTTTAGTTGTTTTTTTTTTAAGATTTCAGGATAATTTCATTCAGAGAAAAGTATGTTGTTGAATTAAAAATATCTAGTATATCATGAGCAGAGCAGAAATCTATGAGCAATAGACCTTTCACCCTGGCTTGTTCTCAGTGAAGCATTCTGGGCACACTTTTCTCTCCCACCACCTCCTTTTGCTTTCCTAACGCATTCTCCATAGACATAAGGAATCCTCATGAAAAGATTGAATGTGGTTCTGGTACTGTATGAGGAGGAATGAGCAAGAATCAGATTTTCAGCATATGCTCCGTTCCATGGCAGCCTCACCCCAGATCATTTCTAGTTTATTGGCTGGACATATCAATAAGAATATGGCATACATGATAATATCCTAACAAGCTTTTTACATATACATTATTTTTTTTCAACATAAATGGCACAATAAAATAATTCATTTTCTTTTGCCATAAGTAAAAATTATAATTTTGCTCCCAGAAAGTAAACCCAAGTAATATTTTTGTAAGAAATGTTAGTAGGGTGTGACACTAAGGTTTTTACATAAAGCAGAATGTATAATGTACGTTACGTAGTAACTTAACTTGTACAGTTACGTTGTATATTAGGAAAGTGGTCAAATCAAAATGGTTATGCAAAAATATATGTGGGAGAAGGAATTATAAAGTCAGAAATAGCCATAGCAAAAATAAAGATCCTGATAATGCATGTTTTATCGATAACTGTAATTATCATGATTCTATATTAACTTTCAGCTGCTGATGGACCAGGGGATCGTTTCATCATTGGGGAATCCCAAGCCGGTGAGCAAGTAGGTACAATATATTTTGCGTCCCTTTTCTATTTTTTTTTCATTATGAACTAGAATAATCTCGTAAAATAACATGAAACCATTCTAATGACTATTGTAAGTAACACAAAGGCTGTATGAATTATTGTATTTCTATAATTACATATTTTAATATGGTGATAGTTTCCTCCATGCATATAAAATCTAGTAATAGTAGTAATAGAAAAATTATTTATCATTTGCCTATAACTAACTTCCTATGTACGTGAAATAAAAAGGCAATTAGTTTATTACAGTCATTGACACAAATTCCAAAATTTAAAGAAACGAAGCAATTAAATAATACAAAGCAATTATAAAATCACACAACAAAATAAGGAGCCTCTACTTTAAAAATTGATCAAATCAACATCTATTCTTTTAAATTAGTAGGATATTTATTTATGGCTTCACTAAAAGTGTAAGAAAAGAAGAGTCTTAAGTTCTTGAGAGATCTATAGCATGAACATTCTCTTTTCATGTAAAAATCTAGTTCTTTTAACATTCCATTTCTTCAAGTCCAAAAAGTTTAAATTGTTGCCAAGCAAATCAATCTAATAGGTCCTCCTCCCTTCTAGTGGATAATAATATTAGAGAATCCCATAGAAATCAGGGCAAAGGAAACACTGAGAGGATCCCAAAGTCAAATCACATTGTCATTGCTTCGATAGGAAGACTAAATCCAAAGTGTGATCCCAGTCTCGAGTCAGGCTCTGGATGATCTGGGATAGACCCATGGCTGTGAAGGAACCCATGAACTCCCAAGCACCTCAGAGCCCATTCTTAGGGAAGGTAGATTAAAGTCCTAGAACCATGAAGTTTCTCCAAAACTCCACTGCCAACCCAGAAATGGAACTCAGACAGGAAGATTGCTATGCAGCAAGGAGGTTGGTGCAACAGCAACAATTCCCAACTGAACTTTAGAGGTCAACTGAATGAACAGGCTCTCACTATCGGGGACCTATTGGCAGGACCGTTGAAAGCCATAAAGATTTCCTGTTAAAAACTGCCATTCCCCATCCCCACTCAAGAGTCTTGGTTGATACTACACTCAAAATACAGCTTGGCAAATTTCAGAAAGTACAGATCATATCCAAATCTTGCTAATAATGACAGGTTGGCATTTCATCCGCAATTAAATTATAGATAGGGGGAGGCTATTACACACTGACCTGGCTGTCAGTAGCCGCAACCAGAGGATAGGGCCACTGAATATCCATTCACAGGGAACTGGGTCTAAGATCAAGGAACTGGAACTGTTGTGAGACAACAGTTAGGCAGTTCTTGATCATTCAGAGACAATTTTTTAGGGGATAAAAGGGGATTGAAATTTATTTTCTATGCAATGTATTTGAAAGCTTCTACTGCAGTCAGTTTTTTAAAATAGATGAAATAGAAGAGTAAATTAACAACGCTTTGTATATGTGTTTCCTGGAAATAAAGTGCTAGACTCAAAAGAAACTTCTTCTCTCAGTTCCTCCTTCAAAAAACTCTCTTGTTACAACCTTATTGTCAGGCCTGGAAGCCATCTTTTGCATTGGATCTTCAGGCCTGCTACATTTACTGCTGTGGAAAACTGGGAGGGGGGATGGTATGGAACAGGGGTGATATATAGTCATGATAACATTCCTTTCTCAGAGAGTCAAGGACATCTCGCCCTGCACCTGGAAGGGTGTGGCTGGGAGGCATCTCAAGTTGGGACGGTGTTTCGATTGGACCATTGATGGATGTGGGGAAGGGACTTTGACTTTCCTTTGGGTGGGGAAAACCTGGAAATTTTCAGATATGCCAATATAACATCTCTAATAAAATGGAACTTTGAGAAACTTCAAGCCTCAGAGTCTTTTTTCATTGGGGGTGTTACTTGGAACCCTGACACTTATAGTCTCATAATTCAGGGTAGTAAATTATTCATTAACATCCTGAATTAAACTGCAAAGTGTAATGCAATTTTGTTATAGCTTTTGTTGTTGTCCTATTAAACTAATGAAGAAAATATCTATAATCCAAAATGTTAAAATACGTTTCATATATTCTAAAATTTTAAAAATAAATTGACATTTTTGGGTATTTTTTAGCCAACTCAAACTGTAATGCCTGGTCAAGTAATGCGAGTTACAACTGGTGCTCCAATACCCTGTGGTGCTGATGCTGTGGTGCAAGTGGAAGACACAGAACTTATCAGGGAATCTGATGATGTGAGTGATAGCAAAACATTCTTTCTTGCTATATCTGCAGCAGGGGAGCTCCAAGGAATCATCCATCACTCTGTAAACCCACAACATAAATACAAACTTGCATTTGTACATTTGAAATGAGGAACAGGGTCAGCAGTTGTACAGTCTAGAGACTGTAGACCAGGGGTGTCAAACCTAAGGCATGCAGATTTCCTAATAAATTAAAAATCATCTCCTTGGAAGTTTTTGTGAATTCAGTGGTAATTAGCACTTATTATGGACTTCATCCTATCTATTTAGAAGGCAAACCCAAGTACTAGAATTCTTATAGTCATCCTGTTTCATAGACATAGGCCCAGCGAAAAGCAATTACTTTATTGTTCTTTGCTAGTCTCATTTGGCTGCTTGTGTTTTGTGGTTGCAAAAATAATAATAAGTTGCTCTTTTACCTTTGTATGAAATAATAACATTCCAATATTAAAACAATGCCCTGTAGTGCTCAAGTTCTACAAATAATCAGTACTTTGCATTTAGACGCACCATGAATTCTAATAGCAACAGAACATAAAGTGCATACCCATCAAAACTCAAGCCAAAACATGAACATAGTACTTTGTCTTTATATATTTATAATCTAAAACCTCAGCAGCATTAGCACTATGTATGTGTAACTGTATTAAATATAGCCAGACACCTTTACATTTAGCTACCTAGTGTTAGTTTTATTTACTTGCTTTCTATTATGGGCAACTTTTCTGCAAATGGCAGCAGAAGACCAATCAGATATGTAACCCTCTACATAAGTTCTGACTTCCCTTATAGGAACTAAGTTTTTTAAACTGGTAGAATGAGACAATAAAACTGAGTCAACAATGGCTCTTCAGCTCTGAGCTATGTGCCTGCTAATTGTTCCTACCATATCCCAATCAGTATAAAGCATTAACAGAATAAATATAATAATACCACAGAGAAAACTAGAAAATAAAGAAAAGTTCAAGCGCCAGAAAGGTCCAGTCACAATGCCCAAATAATGCTGCTCATGCTGGTTACATTTTGTTCTGAGCATTGAACAAAAGAGCATGAAATAAAACTCTCAAATCACATGTGCTTTATTTCAAATTTGGAACATTGGATCACATTTGGAATATTTTGTTCCCACAAAAAAATGTACATCTGCCTAGAAGGCTCCATTGAATATAGAATCTATTTTGGTGGTGCCTTGATTGGCTACTGAAGGAGGAGTGAAAAGACTGATGGATGCATTCAGAGAAATATTAGAAATGAAATTTGCAGTCTTCTTATGCTTGATAGATATACAGAAAAAGTACAGTATAAAGTCTATTAAACAAGTTTGAGAAATACTGTTGTACTTTTAACTGTAAATTATCTTTACTATGAGATTTATAAATATAGAAATATAGAAATGTATTAAGATTGATGTACTTTTTAATTTAAGGTTGTTGAATCTCCATATATATGGAGATTTGATGTCATTCTACCCCAGAATAATATATCCAGGGTTGTAATTGGATGCTAATATTGATTCACAAATAACACTGAGTTGGGATTTTAATCAGTATTTGATAAATACATCATAATGGACTCAGTATAACACTTTAAGCCAGAAAGAACATAACCATATTATGGTTTACTGTTTTATGGAAAGCTAGTCATTGCCTTTAATAGATTTAAACTTCTAGCCCACCTGAACAAATCTGGTGTGTTCACACCATACTGTGATGTAAGATGAAATCTCTCTTATTTCCATAAATACAGGGCACTGAAGAACTCGAGGTACGCATTCTGGTGCAGGCTCGACCGGGTCAAGATATCAGGTTAATGAATTACTTATCTTTACATTTTAAAATGAAAAATAACTATTCAATACCTATAATATTAATAGCTTTTGAAATGTTATAAAGGAGGTGTTCTTTTTATTAGTAACAATTCCTCTCTTATTGTTTTGGGGGCATGTTCAGACCTATAGGACACGACATTAAAAGAGGTGAATGTGTACTGGCCAAGGGAACCCATATGGGCCCATCAGAGATAGGTCTACTAGCAACTGTTGGAGTAACCGAAGTTGAAGTTAACAAGTTTCCAGTAGTTGCTGTAATGTCTACAGGGAATGAAGTAAGAAAATATCTAACATTTATAAATTGTCAAAAAAGCATGGTAGAAATCTTCATAAAGAATGGTACTATAGTTCTGTTTTGATTATAGTTTTACAATTTCTTTGATTACAGATTTTGCAGCCTTAATTGGTAAAATAGACATTTTAAAGATTTAATATGTTGCTTTGAAATATCTGGTTTCATAAAGAATAGTAGTAAGTATATTTACATTATAGGTATAGTGGAGTTTAAAGTTTGTGAAGCCTTTTGAATTTTCAATATTCCAGCATAAATATGACCTAAAACTAATCTGTTTTCCTTACAAGTCGTAGAACTAGATAAAGAGAACCCAAGAAACGAGTCAAAAATACTTTACTTTTAGTTTGTTTATGGAGGAAAATGATCTAAAGATACAAAAAGTGTGTGCATGTTAAAGTAAGTTACTAGTTCATTTGAAGAGGAAGTAAAAGTCAGTTGTTTCAATCAATGGAATGATTCTTAGGTGTTTGGGTGAGTATCCTGCCTTTTTAAAGAACAGAATTCTGGATATTCACTATCAAAGTCTTATCTTTATAACACAGATATATGGAAGTACTGTATGTCATGCTTGAATAAATGAGATTTCAGAGGACCTCCAATAATAAAAGGGATTGATGCTCATCAGGCTGGACAAGGTTAAAAAATTAGTTCCAATTTGGAACTAATTGGAACTAAGTATAGCAATTTGGGCTTGCTCTTCTGCCTATGGACCAGGACAGCTTATCTCCACTAATGGAACTATGAATTCTGAATCATGTCAGCAACTCTACAGGAAAATATCAGGATATCTGCCTGTGCACTGAAGCTCAAGAAAAAGTGAATCATGCATCAGGACAAAGACCCAAAATTCTCTAGTAATATGACCAATGAACTGCTAAAGCAGAAGAAAGTTAATGTTTTGGAATGGCCAAGTTAAAGTCTTGACCTTAAACCTCTGGAAAAGTTGTGGAAGTGCCTGAAGTGACCACATCATGAGAGGAATGCCACCAACATCCCCAAGCTGAATTATTGTGAAAGTAGGAATGGGCTAAAATTCCTCTAAGCCCATGTACAAGACTGATCAACAGTTGGAGGAAACATTTTGTTGCAATTACTGGTGCCCAAGGAGAGGGGAGGGGAAACAGTTACAGAAAGCAAAGGCTCACATACTTTTGCCCCATACAAATGTTAGGTTTGGATCATTTTCATCCATAAATAAATGAACAAGTACAGTGTTTTTATACATTTATTTAATTGAGGTTTTTAATCTAGTTGTAGAACTTCTATGGAAGACAGATTAAAGTTTAGGTAATATTTATGCTGAAATATTGAAAATTCAAAAAGGATTACAAATTTTTATGTATCACTGTATGGATCTCAAAAGTTAAAAAAATCCAAAATTTGTGTGAATTATGAAGTGAGAAACAGAAATGGCAGTGATACTGGCCAGAGATGGAATTCAGTCCATCGAACAGTTAAGCAGTACAAAATCTGAATGACTTTTATTTAATGTTGTATAAATGGATTTTATACCCCTGTAGTAGAATTTTCTCTCCATCATATCCTCTACAAATTTACTCCAAAAGGTCCTTTAACCCACACCAGACAGCTTTGTGGGCCTACAATGTGTAGAAAGATACAAAATGACTTTCCATCAGCAAAATCACGTGACCGATAAACATAGCTGGGTGCAATCTAGTATGTGCAGATTTGAAGCTATGTACCAATAAAGGAGAATATTTGTAGCTCAGGGTTAAAATCAGGGGTCCTTGATGCTCTCTGAGCTTGGTTGTTTGCTTGCAGATGTTTCATTACCCAAATTAGGTAACTGAAGCTATGTGCATACTTTCAAAGATAAAATCCCAATAGGAAATTAAAGGAAGAATAGATGATGAGGATGTGAAAGAGCAGAAGAATAACTGAGATAAGAGGGACATTTTTAATTTCGGAAAGCATCATGCAAGGCTATATGCATCCCAACCATGTAAAATGTTGCTAATAAAATGCCATCTACATATTTCTCCTTCTCAACAACTTCAAAGAAGATCCTAGCAACTTCTTTTAATATCTGGGAAAGTGCTTGAATTTAGACTTTTACAAATCTTCAAGAAATTGTTTTTTCACAGTAGTGATGCACACAGATATTATAAGTGAGTACCTGTTCAGTTTTAAGATTATTGTATGTAACAAATGTGGTTTCACGGTTCAATTAATTTGACTATAATGTATTCCTAATTAGTTATTTTGACCCATTTCCCACATAATACTATTACTATTTTTTTGTAGCTATTGAATCCTGAAGATGACTTGTTACCAGGAAAGATTAGAGATAGTAATCGTTCAACTCTTTTAGCAACAATTCAAGAGCATGGATATCCGACAATCAACCTGGGGATTGTAGGAGATAAGTATGTGCAAAATAACTCTTTGCTTTTTCTACCACAATATTATTTTTATATATCTTTAAATTGTGCCACCTTTTACCTCTTGGACAAATGTTTATTTAGCTGTTATTTTGTTAATTTGCTTTGAAAGACATACCTGTATATTGTTGGGAGTTGCCACTATTACCACTCGTTTCATCCTTCTAATGGGAAGAATCTTATTTCTTATCCTTCAATTTTCCACAACTAGCTTCTTTGGGGAATGTAGCTCTGGGTGGCCAGAACTTGAGATTTGGTTATAATTCTATTATTGCATTAATGGATTGCTTTGCAGAAAGCATTTTAGCCATCTCTGCAACCTAAGCAGAAATAAAGCAATGAATACAAGAATGGTCACCTCTATCATGAATAACTGGATTGGCTAAATATCAGTACAAGGTAATCATCAACTTATTATCATTCATTTAACAACTTTTTGAAGGTACAATAGCATTGAAAAAAGTGCTTTATGAGCGGTCCTTGTACTCATGACTGATGCAGTGTTCCGCAGCCATGTGAACAGAATTTGGGCAACCAGCATATATTTACAATGGTTGCAATGTCACGAGATCATGTGACATTTGCAGCCTTTCCAGGGGGCTTCCAATAAACAAATCAATGGGAGAAGCCAGATTCGCTTATAAACTATGACAAAACAGGTTGTGAAATTGGGTGAGACTCACTTAACAAAGCATTGCTTAGCAGTCCCAATTGTGGTAGTTAAATAAAGGACTTCCTGTTTGGTAAAAAGGTTTCTATGACATTAGGCCCAGTTAAAACATGCTGTTCTTTGAATAATGCTTTTAGGTATACATGGGGTAGACTAGATTAATTTCTCTGGTTATAGATTTCAATCTGATGAATGTCATATATCATTTATTATAATTTTTCCCTTAATTTTCATTTAATGGAAAATGTGTCCCCTTAAATTTTCCAATTTTTAGAAGCAGGAATTTTCTTATCTTCATGATAGTCATTACCTTTGTTTAGAAGTCAGGACATTCCCTTGAACTGCAATGAACTTCATTTAAATTCCATGGATGAGAATCCTCAAGGGAAAACAACTCAAGAAGCTTGGGAAATTTTGAAAAGTGAGATTATAAAAGCCCAGTCTAGCACAATACCAATG
>JANHFK010005290.1:178027-189507 GCA_036250565.1 Sibynophis collaris | reverse complement strand
TCCCCTTTGATTTTGCTTATCAGAAGGTTGTAAAAGGTAATCATACAATCTTGCAACACTGTATATGTAATAAATATACATCAGTTGCCAAGTGTCCGAATTTTGAGTATGGGACCATTAAGATGCCGGTCGTAAGTGTGAAAATGGTCATAAGTCACTTTTTTCAGTGGCATTGTAACTTTGAACAGTCATTAAATGAATGTAAGTCGACTGTAATTCATATAATTTTAATAAATTAAATCAGGGGTGTCAAACTCAAAGCCCATGAGCCGGATCCAGCCTGTTGGGTGCTTAGATCTGGCACATGGGGCCGGGCTGGAAATAGCAAAGGACCGTGCCTCTGTTAGTGAAAATGGGGCACAGGGGGCCACACATGCCCCCCCACCCCATTTTGGCTGGCAGGCTGCTGCAGGAGGCTTCCGTCCCATCTACCATCTGTCCCATCTCCCCCCACCCCAGGCCAGCTCATGGAGGACAACTACAATGCTGGTCCGGCCCTCAAAGAAATCCAGTTTGACATCCCTGAATTAAATAGTTCTGCTAAATATTTGTCTACTGTCTAGTTTATTTAAAGTCAGATAAAGTTTGAAATCAGATATTTTCTAAGCAAGCAAACAAAAACATTAATATTAAAACCAGATTAAGAATCGCATAGTGCTGTGGGGTTGTCTCCCAATGCAAGATATAAAAATACATGCTAGGAATTATAGCCATATGCCATCATTCCAGTTTACTGTATATGTCTAAAACTACAGTGTATACATATTAAGGCATGGAAGCCACTGAATTTAGTAGGGTTTATTTATAGTTGAAAGGATAAAAAATGTAAACTAAAACAATTTACTATTTATTTACTATTAATTGACACTCCTCAGCATAAATCTGGGAATCAAATTCTGCACAGTTTGGGTGAACAAGTAGGGATGGAAACTGGATGCAGCAGGGCATAAATTCAACTCCACGACTTCTCTTTTTCACTGCATCCATCAGACTTATTTAAGATCAAGCATTTTCTCTGAGAGAATATTGCATTATTCATTTCTCATCTTCTTGATTATAAAAAGGAAGGGGTAATCTGTTATATGCAGAAGCCAGATTGTTTTCAAAGCAGTAAATCAAGTCTGTAGTTTATTGCACTCTAGCTCTGTGTCTTTCTCTGTTGGCTAAGCTGAAGTACAGTTCAAGTCCCATACATCTGCTTTGCAGTTTGCAACACTGGAGTTTTATGTGGGCTTATGGGCAACCCACTTACTCATAATCTTGATTCACTCTGTCTCTTGATGCAAGAACTCAAGATTCCCTAGCAGGTTACATACGCAATTTGATCAGTAAATCTGATCTTTCTAGTTCTTTAAATCTCTGTCAAGATCAGGATCAGGTTTTTTTCCTACTTAAATAAAATCTTGCCTCCACACCACAGAGCTCAGAGTTTACTTATGACAGTTGTACAATAAGTGCCTGGCTGCAAAACTACAATATCACACTAACATCATATAAATTTCAGCAGAAGTGTATAAGCAGGAAGAATGCTTTCATGCCTAAATAACTTTCTTGAACCCACAGCTCAGGGTTGTTTTTGTTTTTGTTTTGTTTTGTTCACTTTCAGATAGATTACAGATTTATATTATTTTCCTTCTTTTCTGGGTATGTTTTGTATAATGTCATGATACCATTATTGTAAATCAATTCATTATAGCAGGGGTCCCCAATTCCCGGTCCATGTCCTAGTACCTTAAAGAGCTGCAACTCTTTGGAACCAGGCCGCACAAGCGGCAGGTGAGCATGCAAGCGAAGCACCATTTGTGTAAGCAGCAGCCATGCACGCAAAAACATCCCCCGCTGCCATCACTGCCAGTCCGCAGAGCCAGAAAGGATTGGGGGCATTATAGCACTCTGTTGTTACAGTTGGAGACAGAGTTTCCAAAGCTCCCTTATGATAATTGACTCTTCGTTTGGTGAGAATTGTATTTTTGAAATGTTAATATCAAACATGATAAAAACAAATTTCAGCAGTTGACCAAATTAACTAAAGAAAAAAGATTAAGGCAAGAAGATATTATTGGAGTGATCTGTGGAATTTGTTAACGATCTATAGAGAAATAAATTGGAACTGTACAGTGATTCAGCTCCCAATGCCCACATCCTCTCATGCCATATTGTTTCATAATAGCTATGTCTTTTAAACTAGTGATATAATCACTAGTTTAATAATATGGGTGAAAGCCAGATTTAATAAGCAAGTTACTGAAAATTTTTCATATGGGATTAAGCACATCAGCAGAAATAAGTAATCTAACCAAGAGAGATTTTAAATGAAGGTCAAATAAAACTCTGCTCTACTTTGGCTTATTGAATTAAGACTTGTGTTGACTAGACTTACTTGATTTGTTAAATGTGGAATCTGTTTGAGACTGAATGGCCATGCTGGAAACTTAAAGTTCAGAGAAAAGGCCAAGCTAACACTTTGTCCCCTGACATCAGGTGTGATATTCAGCAGGTTCTGACAGGTTCTGGAGAACCGGTAGAGGAAATTTTGAGTAGTTCAGAGAACTGGCAAATACCACCTCTAGCTGGCCCCAGAGTGGGGTGGGAATGAAGTTTTTGCAGTATCCTTCCCATGCCACGCCCACCAAGCCACGCCCACAGAACCAGTAGTAAAAAAAAATTGAATTCCACCATTGCCTGACATCCACTTGTCACACAGGAAGTTCTTAGCTGATACTTAAATTTTATTTCACAAATGAAAGCGAACTTTTGCTAGAAAGAAGTTCCCTGAAGATGGGTTCCAGCACAAGTCTGAAAGCTCAGAAGACAAAACCTCTGGTCGTGGTGACCGACCCAGATTGGATCCCTATTTTTTGTTTGTTTGTTTGTTTTTCACATTTTTGAATCACCCATCTCTTCTAAAAGACTCTGGGCAGTGTACAATTAAATATTGAAATAGGAAAACAGTATATAAATGTTAGTGTATATATAAATGTTTCTGCCTCTCCTTCAGAGGGAGAATATTCCACAGGACAAGGGCAATGGCAGAAAGGGCTGTCAGAAAAGTTGGAGTTCTTTAATTGACAAGATCTGCAACGTATCTTCCCTGCCTGACCAGATGTGACAGGCTAATGTAATGAGGCAAAGCTGGTTCTGTAGGTAGCTTGCCTCCAGGCCATGTAGAGTTTTATAGGCTACAACCAACACCTTGAATTAGATCCAGAAGCAAACTGGCACAATGGCATTCATGGAGTAGAGATGTCACATGTGCCCTTCTCTAGGCATCTAATATAGTTTGTGCAGCCTCATTTTGCACCAGCCGAAGCTTTCAAATACATTTCAAAGGTAGCCCCATGTACAGCACAATGCATGTTATCTTATGCTTCACAAGAGAAGGCTAGAAACTGTAGAGAACAAGATTGCTTGCTTTTCTGCTTTTGCAACCTTCTGGATACCTGAAAATAACAACCAGCTTCTCTAGCCTAATTCTGGTGTTGTATCATTGTCTCAGAGTTTGTTGTTTGTTTTGAGCTATATTGCTTGTTCATAATACTGCTGATTTATAATTCACTATCTGTTGCTTGATAGTCTTATTTACAAATTAAGGGAAGGAAAAATAGAATAATTAAATAAACATGATGTCTCTTTGATTAGGTGTGATGAGAGCACTGTTGATGCAGATATAGTCTGTCTAGAGGTATCACAGTTTGGTCTTAGAAATCTGTTCTATAAATAGTACATAATATAAGAAGTAATATTTCTTATAAAATAATTTTTTCTAGCACTACTTTAACTAAATGAAGAATTGAGCCACGGAAGGATTAAATGTCTATCTGTAATGCAAATCTATTTTATTTGCTTTGTGCTATGCGGAACAATCACTAAAGTTGCTGTTTGGAAACTCAGTACATTTCTAAGGTGACTTTTTGAGTTGGCTCTTCATCAGTATGGTATTCTGGTTAAAGGATGATAAAAGGAACGTAAACTGAACACCATGCACCTTTTGCAACAATATCTCTAAAGTTAAAATTTGTACCAGCAGACTTTCCCATTTAGACTCACAACTTTCCACTGATTTTTCTTACTCAGAAGTAAATGTGATGACAGAAAGAAAAAGCTAGCTTTATATGTGCTTTTTTGACAAATGTATGCAGTCCTTTGCCTTGTAACTCAGATTGCCACATGTGCACCGTATTCTGGAATGCCCCAGTCTTTGAGTAGGGCTTTCCAGGAAGATGCTTGAAATAAAAGTCTCTTTCTCCCCTTCCTTCACATTTTTAAAAATCTAATCAGAAGATTCTAGTTGTCAGGTACTAACTTATATGACAAAATACTTACCTTTTCATGTTATTATCAGCAGAATTGTTGAAATCTTATCCCTATAAAGTAGGCATGTTTGGGAGGTATTGCAGAAACTGAGATGGGTGTCTGGAGACTATAATTTTATCTGAAGGAAGAAAGAAAACGCAAGTCTGAGAAGATGACAGCAAAGAGCATTAGCTGGTAGTCAGGGGACCAAATAAAGAGAAGCAGAAACAGCTGAGAGCAGTCTGAAGAAAAGCAAAAACAAAATAAAAACCAATAAATACTGAAGTTATACTCTGAGATAGTAGTGAAGCTTCTTCCAGCCTAAAAGGGAATCTTAGAGAAGTAGAAGCAGAGCAATGCCTGAGAGCAATGGCTGAGCTATTACTATGGTCTTCTTAATAAATCTTATTAATCAGATCTCTGAGACAGTTGTTTCTTGTAATAAACTAGTTTCAGTTCTGGCTGATAGAAGAAGCCTGACATTATGTATGGAATGAAGAAAAGGTCATTGGAGGCTATTGATCTGGATCTTGGCATCCAGGTTTCAGTAATTCAGGAGGAAGGACAAATGACCACCCAGAGGACTGCTTCTGATGGGGCAGTGGCAAATAAGGTCAGCATTAGTTCCTGAATTTTTTTAATGGAAGGAGACACTTATCACAGAATTTTTATTAAAAAAAAGTTCACATGGATTTAATCTAAATGATTAAATGGGCTCATTTATTTAATGCCCATAAAATTAAAAGACAATGTTATTTTCTTTGTTTCAAATTGTGCTTATTCTCAAGGAAATGTGTTTAATTATCAGAACAGCAAAAGCAAATCTCATTTTAATCCAGTAGTCCCGGTGGTGCTGTGATAAGAATTTAAATGTTAAATTATGGAATCTCAGCATATTTTTTACCAGGATTAACAGATTTTTTTAATCATTTTCTTTGTTGCTTTTAACAGTAACATGGCAAGAATAAAACTTCTAACGAATGTATTTTTTTTAAATTTAATTAATTAACTAATTTGCCATCAGTCTCGTAATGAAAAGACTATGGGTGGCAGTTAGGGCAGGAAAAAGGCAGTTATGCAGTACATAAGGCTGAAAATACAAAATTGTCTGCCTAAAGGGCCCCCTCCATAATGCAGGACCTATTGTTAATTAGCTGCAGTAGTATGTATTATAACCAAAACAGCTCTTAAGGTATATTGCGCCTATTACAGTGAGTTATATTTATATATTAAGTTTAAGAGTAATAATTTAAGAGTAACAAGTGAGAAGAAATAGGGCTATGAGATTTAGTAGATCAGCAGCAGGCTCTTTGCTGTGGATTGGATCTTGTCAAGTGCTGATAAAACCAATCTGTAGCCATAAATAAGAAGAACTTCATGAATAATTCAATCTGAGCAGAATACTTATGTCTAGTAACAGCTTTGGAGTAGGAATGAGAAGCCACAAATATCATGGATCTATCTCGTTTCATGGGCTCTGTATGAATTCTGAGATTTTTAGAGACCAATTTTTTATTTCTAAAAAATTATTATATCTTCTTTTCCTCCTTTTCTGGCTCCTGCTTAACTTTCTGCTACATCCCATGAATCTAATTTATAGTAGTATAACCTTGAAGTGGCTATATTTCCCTCTTGAGAGTCAGCCTGAAATAGCTTATTGCAGGCCGGTGAAATCTCTGCTGCATTCAATTAATATTCCCAGTAAACATACAAAATTCTGGGCCTCCTGTTATGATTCTCGTTTGTCTTGCACTTGAAATCTATATTCTTCCTGCTGATGAAAATAAAAGTAACTTTTTGTACCTCTTCCTTTGAAGTAAATAAAAATCTGCACAATCTACGTTACCATCAATCTATTTTCATATTGTCATCCTACAGCCCAGATGATTTACTTAATGCCTTGAATGAAGGAATCAGCCGTGCTGATGTCATCATCACATCAGGGGGGGTGTCAATGGGAGAAAAGGTATGTGTGGTGGATGGTATTGGATCAAAGCAGATGGTTTTACAGTTAAAATAAAGTAATGGGATGAAAACTCTTTAATAAATAAATAATAGCAGAGGGAAATCTTCAGGCACCAAAATGGAACTTAAGGACCTGATATTAAGGTTATCAAAAAGACAACAATCTTGCAGTGCTGCCCAGTATTCAGACTCAGCATGGGTACCCTTTGTCTTCCCATTGATTGATTGTTCCTTACAGGACAGCTTATTGCCATCTCCTTATCTCAAATGCAAACTTTTCTCAGTCCATGGATGTATCTACAAGCTCTGGGAAAGATGTGGCTTCCTTAAGGAGCATCTGGCAAGTACAGAGTGCTGCTAATGCCAAAGTCAAAGCAGTCTTTCCTGCTTCAAACACTATCAACATCTGTGCAAAGTCTAAATGCTCTGGATGGTGATATTACCTGCCATTCGTTGTTAGAGGAACAGTATGTTGGATAAACTTCAAAAATAAAAAAGATTCAGATATGCTTATCAGTTCTGAAGCATCTTGAGCAGTTGATACTCCTCTTCATAAAGGAACAATAGCATTCTACCATCTATGCAAAATTACACTTTTGTGATGCCCTTTCATGTTGTTACCAGTTTTATTACGTTGTTTTATAGAGATATTTATATTGACATCATTTAACACCGTCTGAGGAGGAAGTTATATACAAATTCAATAAACTGGGGTGTGCAACCTCTTTTTGCCAAGATTTGCAAGGATTTGAATAATCTGTTGATAGGGTTGAAAGAAGTCTTGGGTGGAATGAGAACCAAAATTGGGATGTTGGTGAGGTTGTTTTTTTTTTTTAATTAACCCAAACTGTAGGGAAAACAGCATTTATTAGATGTTTGATGTGATCTTTTGCATAGATGGTTTGAAATTTGGATTTACAAGTGCATTATCTTAGCCTGCAAATTCTGGTTGCCTATTCTTGAAACAAATATATAATCTATGTCTTTGATCAATGCTTCCTTAGCTTTCTCGGACTAGATGATTGTTCATCTTACAAATATCTTAATTAATACCTTAGAATCCCTTTTTGGTTCTTTTTTCCCAAATAGGACTATCTTAAACAGGTGCTGGATATTGATCTTCATGCCCAGATTCATTTTGGCAGGGTTTTTATGAAACCAGGGTAAGTAATATTTCTTATGTAGCATTAGTCTTGCATATAATCTGGACAATATCGAGAGCTTAATGCTTTGCCTAATAACCCAAGAAAGCATGTTCTAATAAGAAATATTACATTGCCCCTTTCTTCTCCAAAATTATTCCACTACAAGTGCTGCTAAATAATCATGCTAATTACTAGTGAGATATCTTCATATAATTCACTGTAAATGGTGCAGAAGAAAAATATTTTACATTTACTGTTAAAATAGAAGAACCTGTTGAAAACAAAAGAATGAAGTAGTACCAGTCAGATAGGACCTCCTTGTTAAAAAGCATGGATGTTTTTGAATGTTAACTTAGATTGTTTGAGAGGGCTTCCTGCCTTCTCAGCATTTTTAATACCTCAACAAGGCTTTCTCATTCTTTCCTTGTGTGATCAGCTCAGTTCATCTTCATTTAATTTTGTGTCCCCTCCTTTTTTCCATTCATTTCTGTTTCTATGTGTAGCATGTTTTGTTTCTTTTTTGTTGTTCACACCCAAAGAAATCAGTGGGAAGAGATGCATTTATTTGTTTTTCTGCGACTGACAGTGGGGAATTGTTTAATTGAGAGAAATGATTGGTATATGCAGACAGGGATCAGCCAGCTTTGTAAACAGGATACTTTTACAGGCAATTCATTTTAATGAACAATGATGCAGTTAAGGTAAATCCATCCATCCATCCATCCAAACACACACACACACACACACACACACACACACACACACACACACACACACACACATACTGCACATATACATACATACATACTTACATACATTGTTGTTGTTAGTTGCGAAGTTGTGTCCGACCCATCACGACCCCAAGGACAACTTTCCTCCAGGCCTTCCTGTCCTCTACCATACATACATACATACATACATACATACATACATACATACATACATGAAAAAGGATAACCTCCAAACTTCCATAACCGGTTTCAACTGGAGTTGGTAATCAGAGGTTGGCAAAGTGGGAGAATTGGGATGCGTGCTTATGTTTGTAATTTTTTTCGGTCTATTTTTCTTTGTGGGATCATTTCAAATTTAGAGTTGTCTTCCTTTTAGGTAAATATTGTAAATACCAAAAGTTTATCAAGATGCCTCTAGCCTATGTCAGATGACAAGCAATAGGAAAAACTGAAAGGGGCAAAGGAAGCTCAACATTTATCATGGGAGAAATCTGGAATCAGATTTATTTAACAAAACAAGAAGCAGGAAGGACTGGACTCCCCCACTCTTTCCCTTCATTAAAACATTCAGATGATTGATGATATGAAAATGTCTGATGTCTGGACTATACACCCTTGGGAGGAATGATGATCTGACCTGAATATAAGGGTTTTGTGTTCTTAAATTAGAACAAATACTTGTGGCCTCAGCCCCAAAATGGAGCATTTTAGAGCTACACAGTGGTGCAAAGGTGTCATTTTCTTTTCTTTTCAACATATCCTTTGCATTGCACATATTTAAAAAAATATAATAACCTATTTAGTTTTGGGAAAAGATAATTTCTTCTCCTCTTGCAACATTACTTCCAGCTTCTCCCTCTTTCCCTATTTTTCTGACATGCTTAGGCTTATCAGGTATTATGATTTACTAATTCATATAAATTGACATTTCAGGGATTGCTCAAATATTTTTTATAACTTCGTTTTCTAGTGCTGGTACACATTCAGTCATTTCTTTGGTAATGTCTGGAAATCACTAAATAAAACAACCTTTAATAATATAGAGGAGAAAATGAATGGATGCCAATAAAATAGTTATTGATTGAGATGGGCAGCTATAGAAATTGAATAAATAAATACATAAAGTAATCAGAGCCATATTTTAATTACAGTAGTGTATAATTTCAACAGGTAGCATTTCTTCGTACAGCATTCTGATATATTAAATATCCAAATGCTAAGCATACTAATCCAAAATATACTGCCATTATTCAAAGTTCCTATTAATGTTTGATGTAAGAATCCACATTTCTCTGGCCTCTCAAAAGGTAGCTGGTACGGTGGTATTGTTTCCTTAAAGCGGGCAGGAAGATCTTGGTTTCACTTTTCCATTAGCCACATGATTACAACTTAGGAAGTCAGACTGTTATCTTAATCATGTACACGGGGTAAGATGCTGCCATTGGTTTATTTTCTTTAAAAAAAATAATTTTAGTGAAGTGAAAAAATAAGAAAAGTGAAAAGAAATACAAAATAAATATATGGTTTCTGATCTTCTGTGCAGCAGTTACAAATTTATACTCTTCTCCTTCATTAAAATTTCATTATTCTTCTCTTCTTCCCATAATCAACCCTTTTTAATCAGCAGATCCATAAATCACTAATTCATTTCTTTTCATTTTCAGCAAAATGTCCATTAGACATTTTCCAGTCTTTAATTAAAGTACTTGCTATCCTACCCCAGATCAAACAGGTCAATTTTGCCATTCTATCCTCTTTACAATCCATTCCTCCATTGTGGGTGTTTCGGTATTTTTCTATCTTTGTGCATATCGTATTTTCATTACAATTACCATATGCAAAGCCAATCCTCTATAGATCTTTTCTAATTAGTTATCCATAAGTCCTAGTACTAACATTTGTTATTTTATCTGAATGGTTAATCTTTAGAATTCTTTCTATCATTATATGTATTAGTATCCAATACCTTTTCACTTTTTCACATGTCTACCATGCATGGTAAAAAGATCCTTTATGTTTTCCAGAGTTTCAATATTGATAAGAAGTACCTTTATACATCTTAGTTATTTTTTCTGATGTCATACAGTATACCAACAGTACATCATTTTGTAAAAATTCTCTCTTAAATTGTAATACAATATGGATTTCAGTTCTTTCCATCACATTCTCTCCCATTAGTCCAAACCAGAATTCTTAGCCCATTTTATCATGCACTCTTCAATTTGTTCTTTTGTTTCAAACCTCAGCAAAAGTTTATACATTTTAACAATCACACGTTCATTGTGTGTATACAATTCATTTTCAAATTCCTTTTGTTTTTCAGTTCTAATTACTTTTTATCTATAATAAATCTCTCTCTTAATTGTGCATATGAAAACCACTGAAAACTAAATCCCTTTGCAGTAAATTGTTTTTGTGAGTTCATCCCAATGATTTATTTCCATATTGTACAGCTGCACTTTATTAAAAAAAAAAAACAAATAAGGTAAAATACTTTGAAAGTGCTTCATCTTTGGAATGTTAATTGCATCTCATTGAACAATGGAATGTAATTCTTAAACACTGGAAAGTGAAGTTGGAGTAGCAAACAAGTAGTTTGGAACATTAGTACCGTATTAATACATTCTAATCATCTGGTAAATAATTGGGTTACAAATGAAAATAGTTATCTCGATGAACAATTTAGTATAACAAAGATGAATTCATGTTGAAAAAAATCAGCCATACATTTAACAAGATATTGCCAATTTGGTGAATTTTATTAGCTAAAAATCTGGCTTTCTAATGGGAAAAATGATGGAATTGTGTATTAATTCACATTTTTATTTCCTGTATAGTATTTTATGAGAATCATTCCTTTTTCCAAAGATGTTGAAGATAGCAGAAATGAAAATATTTGTTATTGACAAAATTGATAATTAAAGATTTAGTGCATAATTTTAACAATTGGCATCACTTCCTAGGTTACCTACAACCTTTGCAACCTTGGATATTGATGGAGTAAGAAAAATCATCTTCGCGCTCCCAGGTAAGGTATATTAAGTTATAAATCTCTTCATTCATGTTCATACATACCAAATGAATTTTAAACCAAATATTGCAAATCGTCATGTTCCTTACTGCAAATATCTTAGTCATGCTATGTATCATTATATCTTCTATACGTAACAATCACAATGATCTTATTTTTCTGAACCAAAAGTGTTTTTTTTTAAATCAACTATGCTCTTCCGTTCATTAAATATTCCTTTAAAAAGGTTTTAAAAAGACTCTTGCTACACAGCACAATTTAGTTCAAAACTAACAAATGTTCTTATTCTTTTTTTTTTTTTTTTATAAACAAAGT